>JABBWB010000202.1:0-78016 GCA_016628085.1 Suillus occidentalis | reverse complement strand
CTCTTGACCTCGATATTGAGTCAATTGGACCTCTCTCGTGCGCGTTCCACCTTGAAGTACATCAGTGAATGCCTAAGTCCTTGGTTTTGTAGCTGTGGGAACTACATGAGGGTCCAATTATTTTACTGGCAAAGATGATTATGTATACTACAAGAAATTTGATTTGTTTGTAGCTAGCTATGTATGCTTACCACTATGGACCAGCTGGAGGAACTCATGATGAAGTCATAACATGCCTCCATTTCAACTAGCAATGGATGAAAGTGCCCTTGCAACAACATGGTTGAAAAATCTCAACTAGCATTACCTATACTTCCCACTAGGATAGCATCCAGACTTTCCCAAGGACAATTGCATTAGCATGGGTTACTGAAGATAGATTCACCTGGTAGTTGGTGACAAAATCATGATATGCAGCAATCGTAGCCAGCAGTGGATGGGTTTGCACTAGTGTTGACATTGTTAAGCTTTCTTGGTTGCTATCACTTATTGCTCAAATTACAATGGTATTTAAGACATTCCGATCAAAAGTCACTTTAGCACAGGTGAACATATATAGATTCATCCAACAGTTCCCACAAAACTCATAGCATGTAGCCATCACAGCCAGGAAGTGACAGGTTCACTTCATGTTGATATCATCAAGCATGTTCACTCACACTCATCAATGTTTCAATCCATACAATCATTCAAAGCATTCCATGGGAACAGTCGTTTTAGCATAGGTGAGCAAATATAAATAGGTCTGACAGCTCACAACAAACTTGTGGCATGTAACCATCACAACCAGAAAGTGACATGAGTGCACTCATGTTGACGTTGTTGAGCACATTGTGACAATCAAGCATACGCTAGGCTCATATCACCTCAATTCCCTATATACCTATGCATTACCATTCCCTTGGTCCAACATGCCTCACTCAGCATAAGCCACATTCCCACGCAGTTATCGACTGAGCCCCTAACTTACTGGACTGCATGCCTTGTCCTCCCATGTCCTGTCCATTGCCATCTAACTCCATTGGTGCGTTTTCCCTTGAGTTTTCCTTATTGCTAAATTGCCTATAGTTGATATTACATGCCACCACGTGCATACTGGTAGGCAATTTACATATGAGTATCCCCACGCACTTACTTTCGCTACTACCTTTGCCTGTATATTCCAGTAATCCATGCAAGTGGTATAAATGACCTGTAGTAAATACTGAATACTTACTTCCCCTTTACCTGTCACCCCCGGACCTCAGCAGCGGTAGTCTCACTTAGTAGTCTTCATTGCGAATATCAGATCATTTGATTTCCTTTCCTTGACCAACAGTACTTGACCAATCTAAGTGCCTCGCATCTCCCTAGACTTACTAGTTTCCCAGACTGCTACCAGATTTACTGCTTTACTGCAGTATCTTACCTTTGTGTTCATTTTAACCTTTGCTCAGGCAACTCACCCTTCCTAGTATACCTTGGCTTGGACTTACAAGTCCCCTAGTACAAGTTACCGCAGTTTTACCTCAGTTGCTGCGGTATTGGACTTAGATGTTTCCTTTTCTACCTACAGTCCTAGCTAACTTACTGACGGTGTTCTTTTGGTTTCGGCTTATCTTTCTTAGGACTCAACAGACTCCCTTCGCACACTACAACAAAGGATTTGCTTCAATAGCAGTTCCCTAGGGTCGATGCTATACTTGCACCCTATAGGATCTTAGTTTGTCCTTTACCGGCTAACTATTATCTCTTCGTTTCAGTGCATTACTTCATTTTGCAATTTTTATGGCTTCTGGAGTGCATCCATGTCATTAGTCGATAGATAGTCATGTTGGCAAACAGAAAGGGAGGTCCAGAGACTCCAGAAGATGGGATGGACACCGGAGTAGTATCACACACACTGGTGGCTATGGCAGAGGACCTGGCCAACAGCAAAGATGGAACAAATTTGTCTGGTTCGAATGATGGACGCCAAGGATATAGCCGAGAGAGTCCAACTACCTTAACCACAGTTTGGAGAGTGTCCCGTAGTGTTAACAAGACTCGTCATATTCTACTCTGTGGTGGATTCTGAATCTCGGTTACGAGACAGATGATCATTCACAGAAAAACTTGAGGCATTCATATCTTCATCAGCAGGCTGAAGATCCTCAAAATGTCTTGGGATAAATACACATTGCAAAGGATGATTTGGAAGATCTGGTTCTTCTGGCCCTGGGCGATTCATGAGTTAAGTATACTATGACAGTAGATGACATTCGTAAAGGTGCACACCTGGAATCCCATAGTCTTCTCCAACTCGAGTAGCATCCCCCATATCAACATCTTGGTCCTGGAATGTAGTCAAAGCCGAGCCATTGCAATGAGTGGTACTACCAGCTGGATGGATAGCCCGACTCAGAGTAGACTTAGACACATCATGATGGCTCTTGGACCTCTTGCTAGGTTAGTAGTGGGCTATCATGATAGGTTTTTGGTCATTTCTGAATCGAATCGGTGCAAGTGGCTGTGTTTCATATATACTTAGTCAGAGTGCCCTCAAGCAACCCATGTCACAAACCACTTACAGTGAGGTGTTGAGTCAATTTGTGTGGTGTCACAGTTCTTACCAACTCTTTTGTCCGGAGCTCCTGTCTCTGCTCTGCAGCTAACTTACTTGACTTCTGGTAAGATTTGCATGTGGCACAATACCTGCTAAGTCCACAAGCATCTGTATCCTTAGCCGCATAGTAAGGATATAGGGACCATAATAGTGAGGAGAAATGCAAAGGATAGAACGACCCAAAGTGGTCGAGAGAGATGCATTCAGGGAGAGACTTCAAGCTTCCAGATTTGAGCTCCAAATTTTCAAGAGAAGTAGATATCTATTGGATATATTTATAGTGACTTCGAGTGACTCAGATTCAAATTAGCCCAACAGGAGCCAGGCCTTAAAAGGCAATATCTACTAAAGGGATGTTTGAACCACCACATAGTGAACTTGAATATCATGTCAGTAGAAGAATTTTCATTTTCATTGTCAGCTAGTGCATCCCACTCCAATTCATCACAATTGTCACCTCTTCACCAAGCTATTGGTTTGCTTGGCGTACATGGAGAATCTTAGGCTAGTATTTTTCAAAAAAAGAAATGGCAGGGCGCCTACAAGAGATGCAGTCATATTTGGTATGAGCCATCCCAACACATGAGTTGGAGCAAGTGCTGATTGAGCCTAAGCAAGATGACATTTGATGAGGTTGAAATCGAAGAAGAGGACCATGCAAACAAGTTATTCACTCGTTACACCATCGACACGGTTTATGCAAGTTATGCCGCAGCACAGAACCAAGTGCGCCAGTACACTCAACTTTTACATATTCTCCAACAAGAAGCAGATGATTGGGCTTCAAAGATTGAGAAAGCCAATCACGTTATGCCAGGGTACAAGCCTGTAGGTTGGCTGATATGCTCAGGCAGCTAGGGTGGCATTGTTCATTTGCGCTAGTGGTATTTTCTTGACTCTATGGCTGCCTTCCTCAGATGATGCCTTTCATTCTACCTTTGAACTTTAGATTCTACTTTTGATGCCCTTGATTTTACTTTCGATCAGTATGTCTCCCAGGCCGTTCTTGATATTATTTCATATTCTTGCTATTCATTTTGTTTACTACTGCAGATCCGCATTCCAATAAATGTCACGCATGCACTTGTAACTTTCAAGCGCTCATAACATTAATATTGGTAGGAGGAATGATATAATACATTCAAGTTTACATTTGACGGTTAGTCAAGTGGACAATTCATTTGAGGTTAGTACATATTGCCAACTTGGATTTCAACTTCAAAGTATGTGTTACCAATTCTGTCCATGCATCTCAGAATTCATACCCCATCTAGCTTATGTCTGGTTCTTAGTACTGGCTTGGGGCTTCGAGAAGGCTCAATGTCGTTCCAGCTCTTTGTACGTCCCTGTGGGTCTAGTATGCCATGCTGTCGCTGGCGGGGCGCGCCTTTCCCGTTTTTTATTGAAGGCCTTGTTTGCAAGGCCTTTGATTTGATTCTGTGGATGGGTCCACCTTGATCATCATGGCTTACTGCCATCACCTGATGCTAACATGAGGGTGAGGATAAATGAAAGGTACACATCAATTTTTCATGCATCACAATATCAATATCATATGTAATCACCTCATTAGGTATCTACCAAATGGGTTAAGTCAGTGGGAACATAAGTAGTGAAGTTTGTGGTTGTTTTCTCTATCCACTTTTCTCTCATTTTATTTCACCTTGCTCTTTTGCTTTTTGCTTTTTCTCTTCGCCCCGCTCTCTCCTCCACTCCACTTTCACTCCAAGTCACCACCATGGCATCCGTTTCGTGTTCAAGTGATTCTTCTGAGAGGTCCAACAATGAGTCTGACAATGAGTCCAACAACGAAGATTCTAGGAACCGAACCCAAACACAGATACACGTAGATCCCTCCCAGGCCATCCCCACTTCTACCAAGGCGAGGGCAAAGTGCCACATTGCTGCTTTAGAAGAAGAGCTTGAGACACTGCGGCACGAGAGAAGGTCCAAGCAGAGCACGAAACTGGTTTCATACATGGTCATGGACATATATAATCTCTCATACACCGTCATAGATACAGTCAAGGGATATATGTAACATCACATACCCTTTCACAGTATATTTGTGAAGGTAGCTTTAATTTCATATAGCTTTATTATGCCTTATAATCATTTTCTCAAGGGTTATTCAAGGTTAACCAAATTAATTATACTGATTATGTACTTATCTCAGTCACCTAATTACATCATAACTTTTTTCTTTTACTATTAAAATACACCTTTCTGCACATTTCAGAATTTTATCATACATTTTCCAAACTAATGGTTCGCATTCATGTCTTACACCTGGATGTCACTTGAATTACCTAATCTTCACATGTTGAATGATTAGTCATAATTCTGAACAGCTTCCAAACAGTAGTAAACAGTAAATAATACCAAACAAATGAGTCACAATGAGTCACAATGAATCATAATGAGTCATGAATGAGTCATATTCCTTTATTTAGTTACTGCGTAGCCACCTTTAGGTAGTATATAAAGGGGACAAATCCCTTCTGCAATAAGATCCTTTTGGACCAAAGACCCAAGATTTTGGACCCAATCTTCACCAATTATAAATGTGTGACAACTCTGAGTGAATATTAATTTATTACCATTTATAGCCTATTTCCCACGACCTATGGACTATTTGCAATACATCTCTAAGCTATTTCGAATTATACTAGCTAGTACACAGTTACTAGTTGTCTAGTATAGTTATCGCTTCATTCTCTTTATGACACAGGAACCGATTCTGTGGGGAGAATTCACATATTTCTAACGAACTGAGGACGACAAATAAGACTTATACTTTAGTCAACAGTATTAAGAGCTTGGCCTATCTAGTTCTGATTTGCCTCAGACTCAATGTGAGTGCTTGAGCGACAGAAGATTTGGTTTCGAAGCCACGTATCTGGTTGAACTGTATCCGACTCTTAGTTTGATCTCCCCTGATTGTGAGAATAAGGAGTATCTATGAGATATTGCTCGCAGGGCAATCTGCCATATGGTCATTTTGTACACCAGCTTGGAAGATTTGATCAATGAGAATGATCACAGGTATGAGAGCATGCATCTCATGGATGAAGAGTCTATGCAGGAGTGGGTCATCGTTTATGTAGTTTCATACCATCTAAGCATCTTTAATCTGATTGTACAGGCAAGATATCCTGCAAGCTGGATACCTTGAACTTGCACGAGCACTACCGTGGCTGCACGCAAAGCTTGGGGATCTTGATCACGAAGAATGTGAGGACATGTTAAAAAAGGTATGAATTAATTGCAACATATTCATGCAGCCAGGTGCTGATTGTCCCATAATTCTAGCTTAAGAAAGGAGCTGATGCGGCTCGGGGTGATGATACCTCCACCCTCAAAGAACTGGTTGCTGGCTGGGTTAACCAGGAGTTCCGCCTGACCCTGCTGATTAGGCCCAATGATAAACATTCGCATGGCTTTACGAGCAATGTTTGTGGGAAGTTGCTCTGCCCTTCCGAGTGGGACTGGGAGAGCAAACATGGTGAGTAACTATATTTCTTTAATAGTAATATAGGACATTGATACTGGGCCAGTGTCAAGGCTGGCATTCGCAACAGGACCACAGAGTACATCATTTCAGAAAACTCCTGGCTGTTGTTCATGTACGAGAATTATACGGTCAACCGGGAGAACCTTGAGGAAGGCTTCCTCAAATCAAAGCTTCTTGTTCTGGTGAGTTACTGTGATGGTTTGGAAGTACTAGTATTCGCTCATTGTGATTTTCCAGGCCTTCAAAGCCATCTTCACATCTCCTTCCTCTGCAAAGGAAGTTGACGGTGACAGCGATGGTACTGACCTCCTTGAGAATCATAGGCGCGCTGGTCAGAAATCAGATCAGGCTAAGTCAAAACATATGTCGCTTCTATCATCAGCATGAGGAAAGTGACACCTCGTACCATCGCTTACATTGTGTGTCAAGTAAGTGGTGAACGCCTACAGTTTTGACATCTGATATCTAATTTTGAGTGGCAGGTTCACTTTGCTTTATCTGGCGTCTCCTCTTGGCGCACCGTGGACGGCGACTTTGATTATGAAGCAGTCTGGACTAACATCATAGCCTTTTTTGAAGTTGTCCCTGGCCCTGTCACTCGATGTAGGGTGGATAAGCTCCTCGAATGGTGGACAAGGCAATATTTTCATTGCTGCTGCTTGGTGAGCATTGGATAATTGACGATGCCGCAACTATTTAGGAAGATTTTTGGTACAAATCATTGCCAGGGTAAGAGCCAAGCCCATCTATATACATGACTGCCCATTGCAACGCATATATTTAGTGCAAAAACGACCAGAAGGGTAGAAATATATTGCATTTGGCTGCACTTTGGGAGGGTGCTGTATATAAATTGACATGGCAATGATACAAGCCCATGTGGCCAAGTTGGTGTTTCAGTCAAGCCCATTGATGTGTGCACTCCATGGTCTGGAGTTCCATTCCTGCCAAGTCCATTTTTTTGATGAACATGCGACAAAGCCATTATGTGATCGCAGTGCCAATATTCCCCACAAATCATATGACATCATTGTCCCATGGCCCCATTTGAGTATTTTGCTTGTAACTCGGCAGGATCTCGCCCGATCAAAGTCATGAGACCACAGATAGCGTCCCATCGACGAGAGCCATCGACGATGTCCTGATCCAAAAAGTTCCCACGGTCGAGTCGCTTTCCTGAACCGTCCCATTTGAGTATTTTGCTTGTAACTCGGCAGGATCTCGCCCGATCAAAGTCATGAGACCACGGATTGCATCCCATGACGATGTTCCGACCCCCCCAAAAAAGTTCCCACGCTGGGGGGGACAGGGGGATGCCCGATGGGGATGACAAAAGACAGGGGGGATTGCTGGATCGGGACTTGCGACCCCCACGGATGGGGGCGGGGACGACCGTACCCCCGCAGTCCGAGGGACCATTGCGGGTATATATATATATATATATATATATATATAGGATGATGTTGGCCGACCAAGCCAAGAGTTTGTTTATATCCAAGTTTGGTCACGGTGCATGCTTCGCTTTCATGGGTAACATTACTAATTCCTCTCACAAGTATATCTCATGAGCTTCGTACCCCTTTGCATGGGGTAAGGCTTGACGTTCTTTGCTGGCATATCTTCCTTCTGATGGCTGTGCATAGATTCTTGCTGCGGCTGAATTACTCTCCGACACATCGTTAAGCCATAGCCAGACTTCATTCCTGCACACTGTCCAGGCGTGCGGGACATCACTTGTTGAACCACGTTCTTGACTTCACGAAATTGAGTGGCAACATGAAAGCAGGTGGCGTAGACAATGTCATTACGAGGAGCATGTGAGTTGGGATCGATTTAATGCATGTCGTCGCTTAAGGTTGACACATAGCGTGGATCCCGAACAACTTGTTGAAGAGGCAATCGACGGATCGTGGTCACTCGGTCCCAAGTTATGTGCCAACCTCCTCCCATCTCGCACCGCCCTTACCTGCAACCTCACATCGTGCCTCGTGCCTCTCAGCACCACCAACCCGGTTGGAATCCTGGGTGCAGGTCAGTTCTCCTCTGTCTTAATCGTCGTTCTACTGATTCAAATCAAATGTATTAACAGGAGCGAGCGGGCTGTACACAGCCTTGATCCTCCATCTCCAGCAACGACGACACCACCATCTCCAGCCAACGCCCAGCAATGACGATGCCACCATCTGCTAATGCCCAGCACCATCCATCTCCAGCAACGACGACGCCCATCCTCGCACCAAATGTCAACATTCATCGACACCGAGCATTCGGCCCAACGACACACTGTCAAATGACGACGGCGAAGAAACGCGAACGCGCAACGACGAACGAACGACCGAAGGAGAAGAGTTGGACACGAAGAAGTGAGACGAGAGGAAAGGAAGAGGATGACTGTCTTGTGCCCTACATATGAGGAGCTTTACCAGCAGGTATGCTTACCGCTCTTTGCTTATCTACTGAAGCGCTGGCATTTTGCATTGGACCTCGGTATTCCATACCGCATCATCGAGGCTCAAGGCAAAGTCGGAGGAAGACTTTTCACGTTCAAATCAGACGCTGTTCATGTCTGAGTTCTACTTCTCTGACGTTGGCTCATGCTCTTTTCCTGCGCAGGTCCACTTTTACTATGACCATGGTCATGTTGTACGTCTTCTCTGCACCTTTTGCAGTACTCTTTCGTGACCGTCATCTGTAGTACGATGGGCCCAAACAATGCTTCGTTTTTGAGCTGGTCCCAGTTGTCAAGCCTTCTGCACCACTGTAAGGAGTCACTTTGTCGCGTGAAAGCTACACAGCGCTAATCTTCAATTCGACTCAGGGATATCATGTTCCTCCAAGACGCTACAGGGAGCCAGCAACCATACATCGACACTGCACGCAACGAGCAAATTCGCACCTCAAGATCTCAGTACTCAGATTCGGCCTCATCGCCTTCCGCGACCATCCTCCTCAAGACCAGAACTTCGTCACTCAGCAATTCCCTTTCACGACCGATTTCGGAGTCGTCGCGTCGAATCTGGCTGGCTTGGTAGCTACTGGTGGTGGAGATGGACCTGAAGCTCAAAGCGACACTTTGTCCGCTGCTCCCAATGTTGACTGGAAGGACAACGCGACAAAGATTGTCATACTGATTACCGATTCACCCCAGCATGGGATTGGAGAGGACGGTGATGGCTTCCCCTCATCATTGTGACTTCCTCAGCCGACATCTTTCAATGCGCCACCAACATCCATACTCTCACCTCCGCCGTCGAAGATCGCTCCGCTGCCACAAATTATTGTGCCGACTCTTCAGACACCATACCTCTCACAAGTGAGCCCTTCGACTATGAACCAGAAGAAGGATTCACATTGCCGGGCCTTTCAACTCAACGTGCCTTTTATCCAATTGAATGTGCCCACGTTCACGCATATAGGTCCTTTTGTAAATCTCCCCGATAATTCAGCCTACTGACCACTATTCTCTAGCTCCTCCACCTGATTCCCCTGCAACACAGCTTTCGCGTCCGGTGTGTGAGCCCCCGCTGTCTGTCACCAACATACGATTATCTTGCACACCATTTCCGAACTCGCCGTCCTTTCTGACATGCTCTTGCCAAAGCTCGAGACAAAAAAAGGAGGCGAGGAGTGGGCAAGGTCTTCCTGTAGGTGGTGAGTATGTCCCTTTTGATGTTAGCATACTGATACTCAAGGTACCCCCTCTTCGTGCCCACACATGACTTACATCACCGCACATCCACACTTCGACACCCTTAGGACACTACCACAGCTCACGCCTCAATTCTCGTGCAAGCCACTTTAGAGGTTGCCTAAGTACGACAAGATTGGCAAGGTTTGCAGCAGGCCATGAATAAATGAACGAATGCTAACATACGTCACAGCTTTACATCAAGCCCTTCCCAGACCAACTATCGCGCTTGCTTGCTGTTGAAGGATTTGTACAGAGTGTATAAGAGCTCATTGGGTCGAACAGACTCCCTGGTGTCGAGGACGGCTCTGTACGTTTTTTTCAAGTTCTTTGTGTTATTTTCTAACGATCTCACTGGCATCGGCCAGCTTGTTCTTAATCTTTACGTTTTGTATCCACCGCAATTCGGTCGGGTTACTATAAATCGCTCTTCTCCTCGCGCGATACCATTGCCTTTCCTGTATAAGGCGTCATCATCCCTAATATTAGTTTGATTTAGCTTTCGAAGGTAGCGCATCAGAAGTCACAACTCAACATCAGGCAGCCGCAAACGTGTTGCAAGCGCTGGTTAGCTCGGGTTACCAGACCGAGGCCAGTACGGCTTGTTGCTGGGTGCTGTTATCCGTGCTACTCCGGAGCTGCTCATTGTCGTAAGTTCACAGAACCAATTCACGTTCCACTTCTAATAACCATGTACTAGATCACACTCATGGCATTTCTCGGTCTTCGTAAATGGCCTACCCCTGCATGTTCCATTTCTCGTGCCACGAGTGATCTTCGGCTGACCAGTCGTGTCAACAGTGTTGAGGCCCTTCCTAGCAGCAAGCGTAGTCACCTTTTACCTTGTATCGAAGATGCAGGAGATGGGTGTTCGTAGTACGTTATATGCTTTTCCCACTTTCACCTCGCATGAATGGTTGTTACAGCGGAGACGTACGCCAAGGATCCCGAAAACCCAAACGGTGCTCAGATTGCAAAGGAGGCACATCATTAGAAGGCAATTTGGCTTCTTTTAGGTGCATTCAATCATACCTTTTTCAATAAGCTGGCAGCCTATCTGACGCTTCCTTGCAGACCCTCTGCGCACACTTAGAACGAGATATCCTTAATGTTGGAGAATCCATGGCACACAACACGATGTTCGTCACAACAGAGATCTTTTGCGTGAATCTCGGGACGATTGGCATCACTCTGTTCACATTTTTCTGCCAGCATGACTTGAGGAGTTTTAGCGTGCTAAGTGTACGCTGCAGCTCTCGTGAAATAACTAATGGAACAATTACCTCGATGCGATGCTCTGAGCTAGTCGATGCGCTTGAATACCACCCGATGGCCAAATACCTTCGCACTGCATCATGGATTGATAACACGACAGTTCGATTGCAGTACTCATTATGTGAACAGGGCGCATCGCCCCAACACATCAATATCATCCCAGCCCAGAGAGAAATCTTCATCGAAGCGGCCGAACAGCGCATTCGGACGACCGTGTATATGAGCTGGTTTCTCCCTAGACGTGGCTTGAGTGAAGGGAAGTCGGTTTCGAGAGTTACACAATTTTCGGTCGAGTTTGCATGAATGATGCCTTTGTACGAGTATCCCTAGGGTGCTGGTGGAACTTGGGGCGAGGGAGGAATGCGGCCTGCGTACATAATGCAAGCCTACGAGATGTAAAGACTGGTGTTAGTATAAATGAAGTGTAAATGTGCAACTCACATTTCGTACATGTCAAGTGGAACTGATAGACCGAAAAGACTGGTATGCGGCATCGTTATGACACCGAAGCAGGATTACCTATAGCTGTGTTTTCCATAAGATACATGATGCAAGATGCAAGACGCACGAATGGCTGAATGGAATGCAGCCCTGTATGAACTTAGGTCTCAGTAAACTTCATTGAAAGTTCGCAGAGCCGATCATCATCTAACCGAAAAAGTTGTAAACTGCCTGGAGAAAATAATTGACTGCCTGGAAAAAGTATCCCACTGGTCGTTGACCATCAGCGAAGGTAAACAGTGGGTTTAAATGAGGTCAACACCCACTATCAGCACAGTGAAGTACGATCGAGTTATGTATCCCTTGATCTCAAAATTACTGAATAAGCCTTGCTGAACTGTGGCGTCAATTTCATTGGCGAACTTGGACACAAGTAAACTCGTGGCTGGTCCGTTCAAGAGCATGGGTATGGTGGGCGCAGTTCGATTCTCAACAGACTCGAAGAAGCTTACATTCAAGTCAGATGTGGGGAAGTGCGTTGAAGTCTGGGATATCGAGTCACAGAAATTGGATGTGAGTGAAGATGTTCTGGACAAACAACAACAAACCATCCTGGCTGTGTTCAGCTCCCCCTGCACAGACACCTGGCCATGCAACAACTCCAAGCTCGCGGAGGACCTCGCAGACCGCTCGACGGAACAATATTCCCACATCGTCGCGTCCTTCTGTGCCTTAGCCGTTTGCCACTCAGTATTGGCGGATAAGCCCGAGCCGCAGGAACGCTCTTACCACTTGGAGTCTCATCGCTCTCCAGGTTTTAGCTGCAACCTCCTGAAGCAAGATATGGCGAAGTGCATGAAAACTGGGTGAAGGCGATAATGGGCATGAACTTGGTATGGGTCAATGGGAAGGTGCTAGAGGGTGAAGCTGGGATCTTCGGGTGCGTTTCCTGTATCTTCCATTCTTCGTTCAATTCTGATCCAAGTTCAGGCTTCTACGTTACTTTGCGCGCGAACGCGCTCTTATTCGCTCACTCGTTGGGCTTGGTTTATCGCGGTCGCAGGCCATAGATTTTGTTGTGCATTCGGGTCCGTTCGATCCATCTCCGTCGAAATTGAAAGTCAAGAAAGGCACAATGTTTGGTTCAGCGAAACGCTTTGCCCAAGAAGTCTTGCGCACGGATACCGAGAACAACGTGGAGGCAGAAGCCTTGATTAAAACATCCTGACTTCTTTGGTCTGCGTCACATGCATAGCTTCTCCGCATGCATCCCTCTCAGCTTTTCAATCCTTACTTGCGTTTGCGGATCAACGTACTTAATGTCGTCCTCGCCCTGGACTTTTCGCAGCCACGTTTTTTTCTCTCTCATTGCAAATCAAGTGGATAACATCGTCGCTCGCGGGTTTCCTGTCAGGTGGGGTTTATTCCAGTTGCTGTCGATGACGGGGACGGTGCGTGAGGAGACTTTTTCTTAACAATGACGCTAATCCTCGTATGCGGATAGGCCTTAAGATAGCGAGAATTATATACTACGTTGCACAAAAATCCAGTCGTCCAGAAGTAGCTTCGTTTTCCGTTCTGTATGTCTCACACTTTGCCCTTGTTTTATGTTACTTAATCTTCTCTTCCATAGTTATCCGCTGCACACACGCAGCAGCAGTTACCTGCTCTGTCGTGGAGTATTGTCCATGCAACATTCAACACTCTTAACCCTTCACGCCCTCAGGCGAGCGGGGCTGGACCGGCACCTGGTACGCGCACCAAGACGACGAGAGCATGACCACACTCAATACGCCCTACTCCACGCGTCTAGTCGACGAAACAAGGATATTCATCAGCACATCCGCGCCCAAGGGCATCACGAGACGCTGGACGATGAGACTCGAGGGCAAGCTCAAACCCCGCGAACGCGATTGTATATTCGAGTTCGGGTTGACTGTCGCTGGGAGGGCCAAGGTGCGCCTTCACACCCACGTTGCTATTTATCTTTTCACTGAATATTGAATTCGCAGCTTTTTGTGGATGGCCAACTCGTCATTGACAACTGGACACGTCAATGCCGTGGCCAGTCCTTCTTCAGCACCGGCTCAACAGAAGCTAAAGGCCGCGTCCCACTCAAAGCCGGGACCAAACACCGTACCCTCGTCGAATTCTGCAACGTGCGCGCCCCAGCAGACACCGACGAAGACGAGATGGTGATGGACAGCAACCCCGGGGTGAGTCTCAGGGGTGCAGAGGTGATCGATCAGGATGTGAAGATGGCCGAGGCGGTGGAGATCGCGAAGAGGGCTGATGTGGTGATTGCTGTTGTTGGCTTGAATGTGGATTGGGAGACGGAGGGGTATGATCGGAAGACGTTGGCGCTGCCTGGGAGGACGGATGAGTTGATTGAGAAGGAGCTGGCCGTTAATTCTAATACTGTTGTTGTCACCCAATCGGTGAGTGGTGTTGGGATGCGGTTTGGTGCCAGATGGACTGACGTCGTGTGTACGCTAGGGCTCGTCCATAACGCTTCCATGGGCAGATTCGGTCCCTGCTATCCTTCATTCGTGGTACTTGGGCAACGCAACGGGCGACGCGATCGCAGACGTGCTGTTCGGGAAGAAAAACCCATCTGGCAAGTTGTCGCTGACGTTCCCTAGGAGACTGGAAGATATCTCTGCGCATGGTCATTTCCATTCTGAGAACGGTGTCCTCCGCTATGGCGAGGATTTGTTCGTTGTGAGTTCTATTCGTCCATGGTAGATTTTATCTCGCGCTCATGGTTTTTGGTAGGGGTATAAACACTTCCATCATAGGGGCATTAAACCACAGTTCTCGTTCGGGTGAGCACTTCCGTCTTAAGTGAACATAACACAAGAGATTAATTGGTTTGTTTTTGCGTCGGCAGCCACGGTCTCTCCTACACATCCTTCTTACGGTGTGCAGCATTCCAGTTACTGACAGATATTTAACAGAGATGTAAGCTCAACACTCTTCCCTTTACCACCACCCACTATCGCCACTTGTACAGACAAGCTATATCTGGTGTGTACACGCTTGCGATACCGCATTGTAAATGCAAACTGTTGACAGTTACATACCTGTACACTTTGTAAATTTAAGCAATGGCACCCAAAGTACGCCGATTTGTGATTCATACCGCTCTCTTATGTTAATAAGGACTCGATTTAGCCCGCATCTACCGCTGGCAAAGCCCCTGCCTTCACCGCTTGCAAGGCACCAGCTAAGGCTGACTCTGGAGCAAAGGCTGCTAAGAAAACCGCTGCTAAGCCACAAGCTCCCGCTGAGGGAGAGAAGAAGCGTCGAAAGGTCCGCAAGGAGACGTACAGCTCGTATATCTACAAGGGTATGTTCGCAGATTATGGTGGCAGATATGGGTGACTAACTTCGGTGTGAAACTCCTTAAGCAGGTACACCCCGATACCGGTATTTCAAACAAAGCCATGGCTATCCTCAACTCGTTTGTCAACGATATCTTTGAGCGTATTGCTACCGAGGCATCCAGTATGTTCTTATCATTTGTCGTATATCAGATACTTATAGTTTACCTCAGAGCTTGCGGCTTACTCCAAGAGGTCGACGATCTCATCGCGCGAGATTCAAACATCTGTTCGCCTTATCCTCCCAGGAGAGCTGGCAAAGCACGCCATTTCTGAGGGCACGAAGTCTGTTACCAGTCAGCACCGTCTCATTCAAGTTAGTAATGGTGTTCATCATCGGCTCAGAATTATCTGCTTCCTATGACTAGGTTAGGTGCGCGGATGTGACTTCCGCATGAAGGTCTGGTAGATAGAGTCACTCCTCTTCGAAAAGGTTTTTGTTACAGCATGCTGTATTCTTGACCAAATTCGTTTCGACGGTATTGGCCGAGGAGCAATATCGACAATTGGCGTATTGATAGAGTTTGCTGTCGAGATTGCAGAAGTCAAGGGACGGGAGTTGACGGTTCTGGCTCGGTCCTCGTTGGAAAGTTGTGCGTCCAGCCCAAGTCTTTTCTCAGCCTTTTCGGTCACAGTTGCAGAGATATTAGAGGACCTGCGTGCGTGCGAGTCGAACGTGAAGGTCATGTTGCCTGTGTACGCGGGAGAATCTGAGAGATGAAGATCGTGGCTCACGTCAAGGTTTTGTGGTTGTTGACCCGGGAAGGAAGACATGTTAGCGAAAACCAGAGGGGAAGCCGGAGATGACTGCGCAGTTGAAATGGAATGGTGAGCGGAGTTTAGCTTGGGAGACGATCTTGCAGGATAGATCCCCCAATATCCTGAAAATGAATGCCTAATCATGACATATGACACTTGGCATTAGTGAAGACAAGGACGAGGAATGGGAATCCATACTCTGGAGATGTGGAGTAGTGAGCGGACTCGAAGGGAACATTGTTGGTACTTGCTGTGGATAACTTTCCAGTGCTTCGCGAAGCAGAGTCAGCAAACGGCCCCATAGGGTTATCGAACACCGTAGAGAAGGAACAAGGGCTTGCAAAAATTTCACTGCTTTCAGAGATGGGGGAGAGATCCTTGTTTGAATGCTTAAATGTCGTTTCCTGTGGTCAAGATGATTAGGTATAGTCGTCGACTGGTACATTAACATACAAGTCTATCTGGAATCAAAACAGTCCTGGGGTGTTCAATTGGTGATTGAAACAGAATGCTGCCGGAACATTGCTTCTCGTCTGATATGTGTGTTGTGCCCATGTCATGATCAGGGCTCTTAGCAGATGTTTAACGTTCGCGCTTTGAATACTGCTGAAAATCAACTCACCTTGGAGGAAACCCGTCTCCTGATGCGCCACAGTCGATGTCGAGGTGTGTGTGTAGGACTTGTATCGTGTATCTATAGAACATAGAGTTGTCCTCGATGTCCTAACAACACCTTCTTATAGCTTACCATACTATCCTTGAGTCAGAGCGCATGGATGGTCATCAAAACCCAGACAGAACGCAGGATATACGCATACCTGATTGGACTTCAGACACGCCTGAGAGTAAACGTTTGATGGGACACGGCTCGAGAGCGGGGAATAATGATCAGGGAGAATATCATCAAAACTGAAATCTTGTTCTACTCCGATGCTGAAGGAAGAAAACTGCGAGGGTCGTGCGCGAATTAGTTTTAGACAAGTGTTGTGGGGAGATTGTGCGTTACCTGGATGTGCGACTGCAATTTTCTGGTCTCCGAGCCAAGCGATGTGGTCCAAAGAATATCTGGAATTTGTGAATCCGCTGGGCGTTAGTAGGATATTTGCGTGTATTTCAGTTACCGTCACCAGGTCTATCCCGAGGAACCCCGAAGAGTGGATCTGGAGCTGAAGGTGTGATTTCAAAGGACTGCGCGATACTCAAATCAAATGGTTAGTACTACATGAATATCAACCTGAAAACACCGACAGGCTTGGGCTTGAGTATGAGCTTGAGGATCTGCCACGTATCATGATCGGTGAGACCCATGAGCACTACTATTAGTGATATTACACTGCACGATGGTTCGTCTGGGGTAGAAGCAACAGACTTCAAAGCTTCATTGGAGTCACTGCGTTGAATTGCTTACATAAGTACAACAACATATCTGCTAAGATTAAAGATATTTCGAAGTCTTGCCAAAATTTAAAGTGACCTTGACTGTCTTCTTGATTGCTGGCCCCCATGAAGGCAAGGCGCCGAGTTCGATCATCAAATGAAAGGAATCAAAACGATGCAAAGCCCATTCACCTAACTTGAACATCAAATACGCCGACAAGAAAGTACGCCACATCTTTCGCGGTCGAACATTTGAACGCCCGTTTGCATCTTTTTACGAATCTGAGTTGGCCTGGGGAGAAGTGTGGATGTTTTCGACTGAAACACTACTAGGTGATTGTCGACATGCCTTGAACGTCGTTCTCTGATATACATGTCATCCAGCGGCTCTGTGGACACCAGGGTGAAATACAAGGTAACCTCTAATTTGACTAGAAGAACGCCTGGGGGAAATCCCATGTATAGCTCAACGGATCCTTATCGGCGACAGAAGTTTCGATGGCAAGCCCTAAAGTTCCACAGCTGGCAGAAGGGCTCGGGGGTCGGCGGAGAGATACATAGTTTACTTGAAAGGAGAATGTAAAACACCGAAGTCAGAATGTGCGCTGGCTCATCCAATTGATGTCCGATGATGAGTACGATTGCATCGATGTTGCTGTTAACTAATGGAATGGAGCGCCATAAAGGAGGGTGGTAAGTTTAATTGCCCATTTAATTAACCGTTCTTCCCATGCTCACCTTGACGTCCCCCTCACACCTATATTCCTATTCATTGCACCAAAAAGTGGGAACGTTGGTGGAGTTCAGCCACACGATAAATTGCTGCTAATGCTGTCGTCGTTGTCCTTCCGGTTGTCACGTGGAGTGTTGAGCACAATATCACCTCCGTGCGTACTTGCATCATAAGCTTCATGTTCACAAAAATCTGACCAAAGTCTTGTCACAGTATTCCACACGCAAAATCATGGTTAGCAGGCTATAAGCCGACAACAACACGGCCCTTGCTTGACATGTCGCAAGGTGTTCCAGGAACTCCTCCATCCAAAGTCCTTCTCGAGGCGTTATCACACTCGTCATCTTCTCCGGGATCATCAGGGTACTGCCATGTTCTTGGCGCATCTACCCTCCGTTCAGCCTTTGCGAAGGAGATGAAAACAGTATATGGAGAAGAAATGGACGTTACCCAGGACGACATTGCTATTACGGCTGGCTGCAATATGGCATTCATTGCGACTGTCATGTGTCTCGCTGATCCAGGAGACGAGATCATTCTTCCAGTTCCATGGTGCGTTTGTTGTCTCTCGTTTGTGGCCCCGCTCAAACAACGTCGTATAGGTATTTCAACCATCAGTATGGTAGTTTACTCGCGGAGTCTGCTCTCCTTTGCCTGATCACCTGAACAGAATGAGCTTAAATCTTCTTGGGATCAAAACAGTACCACTATATACCCGCGCTAATGAGGGCTTCCTTCCTTCAACAAGCGACTGTGAGAAGTTAATCAACTCACGAACAAAAGCAATTGCGCTTGTGACTCCAAACAACCCAGTTCGTTCATTTCCATTTGTCGTGCATTCTTACTCATAACCATCATGTGGACAGTTGCAATTTACTCTTCAGACTTGATTTCAAAGTTTGCCGAGCTCGCACAGAAAAACAAGATTGCTCTCATCCTCGACGAGACTTATCAGGATTTTGTGGACACCATGCCCCCGCATATCCTTTTCGCTCCATCTCAAACTGAGGTGTCGAAGTCCTCTTCGTCATGGAGATCAAACGTCGTTCACCTCTTCTCTTTTTCCAAGTCTTACTGCTTCCCTGGACATCGGCTGGGTTTGATTGCAGCGTCACCCGACCTCTTGAAACACGTCACCACCACACTCGATTGCCTACAAATATGTGCGCCACGCCCTCCACAATTAGCTCTTGCTTCTGCAGGCTTGCTACCTATATTGCGTCAGTCAATCCAAGCCAGTGCTCAATCGCTTAAAAAACGTCACGATATTTTCCGCACACATCTCCCTCCCGATTGGACGATCGGATCGCAAGGCGGTTATTTCGCCTTTGTAAAGCATCCTTTTGTTGGGATCCCTGCAATCACATTATGCCAACGGCTTGCGGAAGAACTCGGCGTTCTGGCCCTTCCCATGCAGTTCTTCTGCGACAATAGCGCTGGGTTTGACCTCGAGTCACTCGGTCAGTCGAAGACTGATTGGGAGCGTTGGATTAGATTTTCAGTGGTGAATGTGAGTGATGACATGGTAAAACAAGTGTGTGGGCGACTACATGAGTGCGAGCGGCATCTCGGTTTGAAAGCAGAGTAGTCCAGATTAGTTCGTGCTTACAGACGCCCACTCGTTGCTACAGATTGAATGTGATTGCCGTAGCATTTGGGGACAGAGGGCTGCACAGAATGATTCGTACCTTGGCTTGTTGAAAACCGGTACCTTAAGATACATATGACATGTGTCGTCCAAGCGCTGAGATACCCGCATATGTATCAGATGGAGTTTGAGCGCAGACTGAGATAGCCCGCTGTAAGTCCCGGCCATGCCAAATAATTGAGTTGACGAAGCTAAGGGAATTAGTAAGTCCTTGCCTCATCGATCAGCTTCACCGGGCTGTTCCAGCTAGCTCCGCACTTTCAAAATCAAAGCTTGATCCGATATGTTCACTCAAGAAACTACAAAGGGAACAAGCTTAAGTTTGGCAAATGATTCATTAACGGTCTCTGCTCCCTCCTTCCTTTGCCACTGTCAATTTCATGGCAACTCCAACTCCAACCTTCCGCCCAACAATTCCACCCCCTGGACGTACATTTGCGAATCAGCATACCCTACAAAAGCTCCCAGTTCCATCTCTCGAGGACACTTGCAAACGCTACTTGATCGCTCTTCGAGGTCTCCAGGATGACAAGGAACATGCTGCCACTTCAGCATGCTGTTCAAGCGTTCTGAGATGGGGAGGGTCCCGCTCTACAGGAGAGACTGAATGGGTGGGCTCGAGAGAAAGCAAGGTAAGTTTTGTTTATCGCTAATCGCACTGCTTCTTCATCATGGCTTTCTGGATCTTGCCCACTTGCGACCCTTTCGCTGCTTGCAGCTATATCGAGGACTTCTGGTGAGCTTATCTTCTTCCGCCTCAATGTACTCCTTCTCTCATACTTGCGGGTAGGTACGAAAGCTACCTCTCGCATAGCGATCCTGTCGTACTTGCTCTCAACCCGTTTTTTGTCCTCGAGTGCGTTTCATGTGATTTTCATTCACCATTTAACACCCTCCTTAAATCCACTTCCGGCAGGAATGATCCTACCCCGGATCGTGGGTCTCAGCTACCTCGCGCTACAGCTCTTATCATATCATCCCTAGGCTTTATTCATGATCTCCGCCAAGGTCTACTTGACCCCGATGCTGTACGTGGTCGCGCACTAGATATGGATCAGTATAGTAGATTGTTTGGGACTGCCCGTATACCAACGGAGGTATGTCTCACAAAATCACACCTGAACTCAATTGAATCCGTTCAATTAGTGTGGCTGCAAAATGCTTGTGAATGATGCAGCTCGTCACATAGTCGTTTTGCGGAGAGGACAGTTCTGTAAGCTGGACTGATAGCTTGTTTGTGCATTCGGCTACTCATATATCTTACTAGATTGGTTTGATGCCCTTGACGAGGATCACCGACCACTATTAACCGAGCGTGAGGTTCTTCGCAACCTCCAAGCCATCTGCAAGGATGCTGATAAGACTCCAATCACTGAGGTCAGGACTCATCGACCAATACTTATCTACCTCCTCTAACTATG
Source organism: Suillus occidentalis (assembly GCA_016628085.1). Lineage (NCBI taxonomy): Eukaryota > Fungi > Basidiomycota > Agaricomycetes > Boletales > Suillaceae > Suillus > Suillus occidentalis. The sequence continues at coordinate 57,193 of JABBWB010000202.1, read as the reverse complement.
GTTCATACAGGTTGCTCGTACGGCTATTGGTGTTCTCACCACTGAGAATCGGAAGACTTGGTCTTCCCTTCGACATGAACTCGCCGAGGACAAGACCAATGCAGCTTGCTTGCGCCTGGTCGATGACGCGTTGTTCGTGGTCTGCTTAGATGACGCAGCCCCAGGTCGCGATGGCGTCGGCGTGCTCGCTCGAAACGGCGAAAAGGGAGAAGACCTTGCTGCTCTATGCAGTAATTCCTCTGCGCGACTTATGACCTGCAGGAAGGTGTGCAGGTTGGCACGTGCACTAATCGGTGGTATGACAAAGTGAGTCAATGTTTACGACGCTTACTAGTATCTGATCTAATACGTTGTTCGATTCAAGTTACAAATCATTGTATGTGCGGATGGTGCTGCTGGGGTCAATTTCGAACGTACAGGCGTTGACGGTCACACGGTTTTGAGGTACATCCCAGCCGCCTCCAACGTGTTTTCTTATGTGCTCATATTACCATCAGGTTTGCCGCTGATGTCTTCACTGAAGGTCTTATGCTGCTTGCTCGTTCAATCAATCCCTCCGCACCCACGTTATTCCACGCACCCCTTTCTCCACATGCCAAATCCTACAAACCTCCCAAGTCGACGGCAAACGGAAAATTGCCCATATCCTCTGAAAGTTTCTCATACAATACTTCGCCCTCTAAACTCACGTGGACCCTGACTCCTTCAATTAGAGGCGGCATTCGGTATGCTGAGACGCGACTGAGCGACCTTATATGTCAGAATGATTGCCAGGCGCTGGAGTTCAAAGGTTATGGAAAGAATTTTATCACGAGTCATGGGTTCAGCCCCGATGCGTTCGTGCAGATGGCTTTCCAGGCGGCATACTTCGGACTCTATGGTGAGGATGCGTTCTTCAGAGATTCTGACACCTTAATGCTGACTTTTTTATAGGGAGAACGGAGTGTACTTATGAGCCAGCAATGACGAAGGCCTTCCTTCACGGGAGGACTGAAGCGATTCGGACAGTGCAACCAGAGAGCGTCGACTTCACTAAGGTAAGCGCCCACCTGATCATCATCTTGTCCTTCCTCATTGATTTCCATCCGTCTATCTAGACATTTTTCTCGGAGTGCATGCCTCATGACAAGATCCGTAAATTGCACAAGGCCTGCGAGCGACACGTACAACTTACGAAGGAGTGCAGCCAGGGCTTGGGCCAAGGTCGGTCGGTTTTCCTGTTGGCTATACAGTGTTGATGGCGTCTTCCAGACACCTGTATGCATTATACTGCTTGCATTATACTGCTTACATCAACGCCAGGTGACAGGAAACCTTGATCCATCTCCTGATGACCCAATCCCGAACGGAAGCATTCAAAAGAACGTTCTCCCATCAATCTTCGCTGACCCAGGCTGGAATCTTCTAAGTACCTCTATCTTGTCCACTTCAAACTGCGGAAATCCTGCATTGCGTCTGTTCGGATTTGGGCCTGTTGCAGCTGACGGATATGGCATTGGGTATATCATCAAAGAGAATGGGATTAGCGTGTACGTCTCAGTTTTTGTTTGACTTATCATTGACACTGACGAATGCGCCAACAGTGTTGCTTCATCGAAGCATCTACAGACGCGCCGATTCCTGGATACTCTTCAGGGATATCTGTTGGAAGTCCAGAGGATCCTAATTCAGCTAAATCTGCAAGTGGCCGCTAACTTTGAATTGCAGGTGGGGTGGCTACAGTCGTGTCATCTATGCTTGCTATTGCTCAGCTTCAACTCCCGTATGTTTGTGTCTACTTCTATCTATCTTAGTTCTCATCTATTTTGGTTGCAGGATCAACGTTGTCGCCCTCACGCCGCTTTGTGAGAACTTGCCTGGCCCGAAAGCTACCAAGCCAGGTGATGTGTAAGTTTGGAACACGATATTCGTCATGTCATAGACTGACTATCAGCCAAGAATCTACGCCATGAATGGCAAATCCGTCGAGGTCGACAACACGGATGCTGAAGGTTGTCTTGTTCTAGCTGGTGCGCACTCTTGTTATCCACTGACTTCGTGGTCCGTTCAAACTTTCTCAAAGATGCGCTCTATTATGCATCAACCGAATTCAAGCCACACACGGTTATTGATGTTGCCACTCTCACCGGGTATGTATTGATTGTTCACACCTCTCGGCTTGAATTTATGATCGATAGGGCTATGGATATTGCTCTGGGTGAGGTCTACACTGGTGTTTTCACGGTACATCATTTTTTTCCATCCGCCCGCACGCTGTTGACTAAAGCTAAACTCCTGTATCAGAATTCCGATGCCCTTTGGAACCGACTGAGTGTTGCCGGAGAGGGCGAGTACGACCGCTTCTGGCGCATGCCCCTCGATGAAGATTATGGCCCACAAATCTACTCGTCTAACGCTGACTTGTGCAACGTCGGTCACTTATCTTCACTCTAGTCTGACTCGAACTTGACATGGCCTTTTATTTAGACTGGAGGGAAACCAGCAGGTTCATGCACCGCGGCCTTATTCATTAAGGCGTTTGTAGATGGCATCGAGGCCAAGGATGGACAGGCCTCTGTCCGATGGGCTCACCTTGATATTGCTGGGACTATTGAGGTAAGAATTTGTTGCTTGTGAAATCAAATGCAGGACGTATGCCATGCGCCTTGTGCGATGACCGCCTCTCCATCATTACTTCCCATCGCTGATAATTTCATTGTAGTTCACGCGTCCAACTCCATATCAAGAGACAGGAATGACTGGGCGTCCTGTTCGGTAAGTCATTTCAAACGAAAATTTAAGTGATACATTCATCTAATATCATCGTTCAGTGCATTGGTAGAATTTGTAAGACGTCTCTCAAGCCAATGACGAGATGTGCAGAAATGTGCATTGCTCACTACGCTAGGCCTCTATTTCGTGCCTTTTGCAAAACGTCCATAATCAGGTTAATAGTGAGATCTATGTGCACAATCTAATACAATTTTTGATTGAATGATTGCTTGATTTGCGTGGACTACCTTTCCGATGTCTATGGGACTATGCCTGAAATCACCAGTGTAATCAGGTCATGTAAAGCGTCGACGATACTACCGTCAGTGCGCTCAAAGTATCTCAGCAATGCAATACTGAGGTGCTGTGTGTGGTACTTCTAGACCGACTCCTTCTCACTGGCGTACAAGTCGTTGCCCACTTGCAGACCTGGATATTAACGTTCCCAACATTGTTATGAAAATTTTGAAACAATGACTTCAGCAGTGCAGACGGCCGCAATGCCTCGCGTTTAAAGCAATTCCACATTTGTTCTTACTGACAAACCACCAAACGGTCACAGTTGGCTCCAAGGCAAAAACTAGGGAATATAGATTTAAGTCTACGTTGAGTGCGCATATCGGGGAGGTATCCAGAAATTCTGAAATATTTATTGGCACCGTAACCACAGCTCGATGCTACACGCAAAGCCGTCAGATTAGCACATCAATAAACAAGCTGGAAGTACGCATGAAATTGATCATGCGCCAATATGCATGAACACTATGCGTTGATCCAAAGGCGTGTCCCTGTCGCGAGCCAACAAGTGGACCGCTTGGTGCAGCGCTCGGGCAGCTCGCTTGGAATTCATTGTGCCATCCTTGCAAAAATTCTTGTAAAACTCCTCGACTAACCGCTGCACAGTCGCATCGGTAACCTTCCATAATGTCCCAACAACACTCTTAACCCCAGCGAATTGCAGGCCAGCCGCTAGGTGTATCACTTCGTCAGGCATTGTAGGGACACCAACTGCGGTGTCACAGGCAGAAAGAAAGGCGAATTCATGAAGAGAGAGATCCATTTGGGTGATATCGAGGAGTGTTAGCGTTCGGTCACGCATAAGAAAGGCCGACTTGAAGGGGTCGTCAAATTTCTGTGTTCCATGACACGAAAATAATGCCCTCGATTTCGTTGCATCAACGCTCGTTATCTTCGTAAAGGAAACAGTTGGGGGAAGGGGTAAAAGACTCCGCACCAATTCCAATTCAGGCTCCACACAATCCAAAGTGAATGAAGCGCCGGCTAGGAGATTCTGACCAATGGCAGCAAAGGGCACTGATGGACTCCTGTCGTGACTTCCGCGAGCCCTCATCAGCGCGGTTAGTGATGGCGTGTATGAGGAAATATATTGCTGCGAAAGGGACTCCCCATTTGCCCTGTATTCGCCAGCAGCATGCAATGGCAAGAAATTGAACAAAGATGTTGGGCACCACCGAAGCGCAGAATGTTTGCGAGGCAGATGCATGGGCAGTAGCGGTGTCAAGAGATCGTCACTGCTGGTGGGGATGTCGATCGTGGGGTGTTGAAAGCCTGTGAGGTTGAGACTGGGACTGTAAGAAAATTTGAAGGACACTGACGGAGGATCGACTGCGCTGATGTCTCTGTAGATAACACACTGCCAGCCAGTGGAGCAAACGATTTTGCGGCGTGGATATGGAACTTGGACATAGGTCAACTAGTGGCCGGTCCGTTCAAGAGCATGGGTATGGTGGGCGCAGTTCGATTCTCAACAGACTCAAAGAAGCTGACACTCAAGTCAGATGTGGGGAAGTGCATTGAAGTCTGGGATATTGAGTCACAGAAATTGGATCATGGCAAGGGGCGACCGGGTCACCGTTCCACGTTCCACCCCTTGCCATCATGACGAAGCTGCTGGCTTCTTCTCCTTTTTCTGGAACCAGCTAAGGCAAAAGAGACCACATATGGTCGGTATCCGTTGTCGACACCGACAGCGTCGCCCTAGTGAGTGACGGAGTCAGAACTCACGAGCCCAAAGGAAGTGTAGATAACACACATATGTAGCTTTTCCGAGATGAACATCGACGAATTTGACGGGTCTTTGGTTTGGTGCACGCACTTTTTGCTTCCCCTTGGCTGACGAGGACTGAACAGAATTGAAAAAGGTGCTGCCACCGGGCAAGGAAGTCAATGGAACGCTTCCTCCACGAATGCGAACGGAAGATAAGGGTGATGTAGCGGGGGACTGAAGCGCGAGTGTTGAATGAAATGTGAAAGAATGCGAATACGTACATCTAGAGGGTCACGAGGTTGAATATGGCGAACAGGGACCGCGTCCGCGCAGAAGTGAAGAAGTTTGGTAAGTCGAGAGAAAGCAGGGTGCTGCGGGTCTCTTTTAGGCGGAGGTCTTGGCACTATAGGTATAGCGGATATTGGACGTCTGCGGTATCCAACAGGAGGACGAGTTGCACGAGACTGTAATGATAGCAATGAGTGAGTGGTGTCATAAGAGGATGAGATGCGCACATGCAGTAGATGATCGAGGTTTGCCTTTTTGCGTGCAATATTCTGTAATGGAATGTTAGCGCACGAACGGTACATGTTCAGGGAGAATGCGTACACGGGCCTGAGCAAGGATGCCAGGAGGAATATCGCAGATGTACATCTTGTTGTCATCTTTAGTTTGTGTCGTGTAAGCTAGTTGGCGTGAGTTGGGTGAGCACTTCCAGGATCTAAGATAAGGCACAAGGAATGAGCACGCGTTTGACCATCGCTTCTGGAATGAGATCATACCTCCAGTGTCAGATTCCTCATTAAAGCGCCTGGTCCCTTCCTCAAAATAGTTTGTACGATGACGATCGTATTCTAACATAACCTGAAGGAAGTTGATACCCTGCAATACCAATTTAGTAGCGAAATAGGCGTGAATGAAGGGTCCAAACCTTGTTCAAACCAGTCGGTGAATTAAGGTCTGAGAAGATATCGTCGTGGAACCGGCCCACTGCGATCCAAAGAAGCGTCGAGTTAGCACAGAGGTGGATGGCAAACTTTAGCACAACCTGATCACCACCCCAACAACGAAACGATAGAGTAGAAACACACCTTGTCCCTGAATCGCGTACAGGCTCTTCAGTGGGTGCCCCAGGAGGATGTGCTGGAGGATTTGATGCCGCTTCAGTAGCAGAGGCGAGACTTGAGATATAGGGAGTAGCCTGAGAGACTGGGCGTAGGTATGAGGGAAGGTGTCACTGCTACATTAGCAGATCCTTCGATCTGGAAACTCGCTGTAAAACACGTCATTGCATGATAGTAGCAGTAAAAATAGTGAAACATACCAGTAGCCACGGTGCACCCGAAGGTTACGCGAGCCAAGGCAAAGTCAGTCGATTGAAATTCATGCACTTCAAGCCTTGCGATATCTGTGGAAAGACGAGCAGTGGGATGCATATAGGCTCAAGCGGACTTAAATTTAAACCTACCAATACGCCCAGGTCAAAACCACCTATGGATGAAAATTGAGTGACAGATATCTTCGAGCACCCTTCATACACCTCGGGGATGATGACAATGGCTTACAGTGAGACCAACAAGAACCAAGCGATCAAGAACTCCCGTGCAAAACGCGAAAAAAAAACGAAAAGTTCGATAGGCTGAAAAGAGGTATTGAAAACAGAGGCGACAGAGCAATAACAGAACGCGAAATGTCCAGAAAGGGAGGCTTATCGTATACCAAAAGGCGTCAAGGGCCGAGTGGGAGGGAGAGCAAGGTTTGTTGGAAGACGGAGATTGAGATCATTTAAGACCCTGTATAAATACACCCGCCAATACACCAGCCTCGACCAGGTATTCAGAAGATACGCCCCAGCCTATAACTAGGTTAAGTGTGCGGATGTGACTTCCGCATGAAGGTCTGGTAAATAGGAGGCGTAGCAGCTGGAGGTGTAGGAACTGAAGTTGGAGGCGTAAGGTTAGTTAGGTGACCTATTAGCAAGGAGTGCACAGGCATCATGATTGAAGAATCGTTGCAGCGTGACAGTCGTTGATTTTGAAGAGAGATGATTTGCAATTTTGCAAGAAAAGAGATCAGTTAAAGCGTCGTTGGTACTAGGAGAAGTAGCAAAGGGATCGACAGTTAAGTCGAAACATTACATCGTGAAGTCATTGACCGCATGCTGTGGATGCAATAGAGTCGGTGAGGGAGAAGTTAATGAGGGTTGTGCAGGCTCTTCAGCAGATGCCTCAGGGGGATGCGCTGGAGGATTGGATGTCATTTCAGCAGCAGTGGCAGGATTTGAGAAATAGGGAGTAGCCTGAGAAAATATGGGCGTAGGAATGAGGGAGGGTGTCACTGCTGGAGATGTGGTGAAGAGAGATCCCTTGTCTAGGGTTTCCAAGAAGTCACTGGAATAACTGAGTGGTGCGCATAGCGGAGTGAACATAAATGACGTACGTGAGGACTGGAGATTCGTTGCCCAACGTTTCGGGCTGATAGAGATATGCGCTTGACGGAGCACTCATTGGCCATGCGGCTGTCGCTGGAGGAGGCATGAATGAGCCATAGATGGGCTCTACGCAGGAGTAGATTATATCAACACAACGTACATCACATAAGGAGGTTGTGCACGCACCAATTCAATCGGAACATCTACAGGACAGCTAACCAACGATTGGAATTTGAAGTGTGGAGACGTTGAACTAAGGGTGGCGGCTAGCCATACTTAAGAGACGCCATATATAAGTACTTCAGCAACATTTACTTCAGAGACATACTTCAGAGACGCCCAAACCTGTTGCTTACAAATTCGAACCACGTGACTGTTCAGTTTTCCTTATGCCATCACTACTAATACACCGATCTACCAGAGTACGACTTCTTGTGGAACAATTACGGTTTCATTTTGCACATTGTCCTTACATACTTGTCTCATTGAGTTATGATGCAACCTGAAGCCCCTCATACACCACCATCACAGAATTCCCGAATGTTATCGCCAGATACAGCTCCATTCATTCGTCATACCTCAGGAGCTGATTATCGCACGGGGGATCTGAAACTGGGCCGCACCGCTGTTCTCACTGATTTGGGAAGGTATCTGCGGGTTCTATTCGGATTGCCTAGTGAGATGCGTTGATGCCATGCCCTCTCAGCAGGATCTGCAGCAGATACGCAAGTAACTTGACAAAGAGCAAGATTCTCACCGACGACGAGAGTGGCTTGCGATGGACGGACTTTACCCCACCTGCCACATCAAAAAGATCCGAAGATAATGTGTTTGAGCCCCTCGGCCACATCATCGCTGAAATTATGCCCAAAGTCCCGAATCGCGGAGTGTCCTTTATAGCGAACCCAAACGTATCACCCCTCTCGCAGCGCAACAATACTTCCAGGCCAGACGGATACCTTGTACTTAGCAGCAAAAAAACCCAGCCTAAGATACATTGGTTCGATATTGCTGTTCCATTCGAGTTCAAGAAGGCACAGGATAGAGAGTCTCTCTGAGATGTAAGTCGTTACAGATCTTGTTGGCATCCGCTCACAAAGCATGCTCTAGGATGAGCAGAAGATAATCTGGAGCCTTCACAGTATCATGCGCGAGGATCTTCGTCGTCGTTTTGCGTTTGGTATCACAATGGAGGACACGCAATTGAGACTGTGGCTCAGCAGTCGTGCGTTCCTTGCGGTTACGGAACCTATCAACTTCTTCGAGGTACGCAAACATATCATGCTGTGTGTCAGGGTCCTAACAGGCATAGTACATCTAGAGCATCGATGGTGTTATCTCGCTCTTTCACGCTCTTGGATCTGCGGCTGTGTCTTCTACAATGGAGGAGCTCGGATGGGACCCCACTGTCGAGCGGATCCGTGATGGGGAGGGTTTCCAATACAAGTTCACTATTGGGAACAAAGTGTTCACCACAACACGTGAACTTGCAACCTATGGCGCAGACTCTATGGTTGGGCATGGAACTCGCGTGTACGAAGCTACGGACGCCGAGGGAAAGAAAGTTGCTGTCAAAGATTCATGGAGAAGCTGGACGTCATTCAGAGGGCGAGATCCTAGAAAACATCTTGGCTTCCTGTGCGAAGAAGCTGCAAGCGGAGGAGTTGGCGGATGCCAAGAGGCACTTTGTTGGAGTCCGGCTCTGGAAGGATGTGATAATCAACAATCCCCCAGACGAGACACTGAACCCGATGTTCGTAGAAGAGCATAATTATACCTGGGTGTCTATCGACCTCAATCCCATCGTCTCCGCGACACCACATTTACCTAGCACAGGTGACGTACCCCACTCTGGTCAGCTGTCTACCTTTTCCCCCACACAATTGGGCAATATTCGGCGAAAAGACGATAGCATCCCACGCAGAGTCCATAATCGCACTGTCTTCCATGATGTGGGAGTAGCTCTCAAGGATGTCACCTCTTTGGCCGACAATCTGAATTGCTTGTCCGGCGCACTTATGGGTGAGCAAACCATCGTCAATCTCCTTTCCTCAGTCGCTCATTCAATTTAGCCTTGCATTATATGCACAAAGCAGGCTGGGTCCATCGCGATTTCAGCGTCGGGAACGCAATTTGGGTCGGGGGCGTGGGGAAGTTGAGTGACTTTGAGTACGCGAAAGAGATAGATGCATTCACTTCTAATGATATTCGAACGGTAAGTTTTTTTGAAGATGATCTCTTTCGCTGTTAACTCGTCGACAGGGAACAATTCATTTCATGGCGCTGGAAGTAGAATCCCAGAAGTACCATTTCTTCCCAGAACCCGACACCTTCACATCTGAAAAAGTGCGCAGCCCTCCATTTCGCATGAATTTCCTGCACGACATCGAATCCGTATGGTGGGCTTTTACCTGGATCTTCTTTTATCACACGGACGCAGAAACAGCGAACGCCGGTCATTCCTTTGATACTCAATGGGAACATTTCCAGTTGGCCTTCCCTGGTACATTCAACCACGTATTACGCCATCAATTCTTCACCAGGCTTAGAGAACTCCATGAAAGGTGCCAAAACGTCCTTTCAAAGACGTGCTATGATGTTTGCCAGGAAATCCCTGATTTCGCCCGGGCTCTCCTAGCTGGCTATAAAGAGGCAGAGGCGAATTATCCCTCGCTAGCGCTTAAGGACACTATTCTGGGACGTATACACGGAAGAGCTGCAGAAATTCTCCGCGATGCGGGAGGACGTGCTGGAGATATAGAACTTTGTCCACTCCCCAGCTTCCGGAAGCAGAAGAGGCCCAGCCCGGGAGATGAGACATCGCCCCCGTCAAAAATCCAAGGGAAGAAGCCGCGACATGATTGATTTTTCATTATTTGTATGAGAAGGAACCAGGGATGGTAGCTTGGCGTCTCGTAGCTAATATCTCGTGGTTATGAATGATGTATTGTCCTATTGTTCTTGACAGGGTTCGTCTGCCTTGGAAGTTGACGTCTATCATTGCACTCTTCAAATTGCCCAGGCCGTCCAGATGTTTGTACTGGGACCACACCTCATCCTTAGTGTTAGGCTTCCGAGAATTCCATCTTCCTTTGCACTTTGTAAGCTAAGAAACCCGGACTCAAGACTATCAAAGGAAGGGTCATCAGATACAGTCCTCCGACTCGCTCCTAATCAAAAACGAGTCCACCGTCTTCTCCTTCATTACCCAACTCCCTTTCGTTGAATGGATGATGCATTGGCTCGCTCTCGCAGATTTTCCCAGAGAAGTTTTACCAACTTACCAGCTCTTGAGAAGCAAGCCAAAACGTCGGTCCCAAAGTGAGAGCACACCCATAGAAGTAACCACGGGAATCCACGTGCGTTTGCGGTCCAGACACATGCAAGTGATAGGTCCAAAATGATGCGGGTTTTGTATGTTGCAAAACTCGCGTGGTTCGTAAGTCCAGGATGGTGATGACAGAGTGTGTTGTCGCGAAGACAAGATTTGAGGCGACATCCGATAAAACTTGAGTTCACCAAGCAGACTGGAGTCAAACAATATCTTACCTGAAATATAGTGAATCATGCAGCTGATATATTCGCCGGGCGAGTCCACTCGATATTCTCGGATGGTTTGAAGCGTTGGCGTGCAAGCTTCCGTCTTCTGCAGCACTAACAAAACGATGGACGCCTTCCAACACGCATACGATCTTGACACGAAGAAATATACAGAAAATGTCAGCGACAACGAACAATACTAGAACTAGAAACATTCTATCCCTTGATGTGGGGCAGATGCGGATGGAGAACTGTTTGATGAAGTGTTCTGTAGCACGGCGGAGGCGGTCTTCTACTTCAGCAGCAGCAAGGAATGCTAATGAAGAGACATTATTAGATAAACATAAGAAATGAAGGACACTGACCGAGTTTGATATTCATAGATGTGGCGAATGTGAAAGGCCAGGACCTTATGCAGCGGCCGCAGCCTCACGATACTGTCCTTCTCCGCCCATGTTGTCGTACCACTCTTTCCCAGATGTCGTTTGGGTAATGTATCCCGCCCTGATGACAAAGTCACCAAATACTCGCCCTCGAGTCGCTCGAGCGCATATCGCTTGATCATAGGTTTAAGAATGGCGCGAATCTCAGGATCCGATACTGTTTCCCAGTGAATCTTGTTCAGGCGCTGGCCGTAGTATCCACCACCAAGAAGCATGGAATAAGATACAGGTGCTTTGCCTACAAAGGCAACCTCTGTGGAGATGTTGAGCGAAGATTTAGAGAGGAAGCGGGATTGGCTTACCCGCGACATATGGTCGTGCACAGCCGTTGGGGAATACAGTCATCTGCACGACAATGGAATCGTTGCGAAGCCCATTCTCCTTAGATATTTTCTCAACCTTGTCAATGAGTACTGGTAGATACTAGAAATCGATGCGATTAAGTTTTATCAGAAGTTCTACGATGTCACTACTCATGCGCTCAGACTCAGCCATTGCGAGACCTGAATGCATTCTCATGTCAGAACAAATAGTCATCTATGCGAATCTACTTACCACACGTTGGGAAGGCCACACAAGCCGACGACGACGACCGCAAAACAGCATGGTTCAAATTATCCAACTTGTACTTGGCGAGTATTCTTCTGATCTCGGGTACATCTTCCGTTGAGATTTCGGAGATCATGATATGCTGGTTTGCGGTCAGACGGAATGTACCCTTGTGTATCATGGCAATCTCGCGAAGACCAGTTTTAAAATCGTGTTCGGGCTCATCCTGAATGCGCCCGTTTTCGATAAAGAGCATTACATGATGCCTGCCATCGTCTCCCGTTGACCAGCAAAAGTCGTCAATGTTGTGGTTAAACGTGTATGGTCGTGCTGGGGCCAATGAATAACCCAGTCGGCTCTTGACTTCTGCTTTGAATGCGTCCAGTCCCATCCGGTCAATGGTGTATTTCAATTGAGCGTTTTTGCGACTGAAGATTAATCAATACGCGGAAGTGTGGAACGCTGAGAGGACTTACTCTGCACGATTCACATTGTCTTACTGTGTAAGTAGAAATTTTGAAGTCTAAGGAGAGAGGAGTAAGTGGCAATTGTTACGTAGTACAAATACCTTACCTTGCAGGTATCCGTCTTTCCTCAATGACTTGAGTTTCTTGCAAGGTTCCTGACTTCGTTCCCTTTGTTCTCTTTGATTGAACTTTGACAACAATGCGAGCAGGATTTCGTAAGCCAACGCGAACCAGTTCAGAAAGAACATCAGCGTCAGTCATCGTTGCACTAAAAAGACCGGTTCTCCTCTGTTTCGGAATATGAGTAATAATGCGTGTCAGAGCAGCTTGGAAGCCTAGGTCCAGTAAACTTTGAATGAATTCAGAAAACAAGCTCCTACTTTTGTATACGGGAGAGGCTCACCAGTCTGCCTCATCCAACACTAGCACTTCCAACTCTTCGACGCTAACAGTTTTCCCTTTGACTAGAAAATTCTTCCATCCGTCCTGGTGTCCCGATGATGATATCAGCACCTGTAGAGAGAAACCGCTGTATATCCTGAGCTGGGGAAGATTTATCTGATGAAACAAGCAGAAGGGGTGGAGGAAATCCTGCTTCTGAGTACTCAGTATCTGCTGAGGGTGGCGGTGATCCCCTTGTTCAGACGCCTTCGATGTGCTATTTTCTGGTTGAGCACTCAAGAAGAGAGAAAATACGGAATGAATCTGAGTTGCAAGATCTCTTTCGAAGGAGGATCAAAATCAGACATTTAGTAACTCGAGAGCTCCTCACAAACTCACCTCGTAGGACTGATAACCAGTGCACCGACCTCGTTTCTTCTGAGTCTAGCATCCCCTCTGATAAGATGCTTGAGGATAGGGATGACAAACGCTAACGTCTTGCCAGAACCTGTTACAGCCTCAACTACCACGTCTTTATGCCGCATAAACAGCGGTATCGTAGAAGCTTGAACGGGCGTCAATTGGGTATGCCCCATCAATTGTATAACATCCAGACTAGAAAAATTTGGTCTCACTACATGATTTGAAGTTTAAAATAACAGTGGACTTACACCCATGGTGTTAATGGCGTTGGAAGCAATGACCACAAGCCAGCAAATGAAGCAGATTGTGACATGCTTGAGCAAGATGTTGGAAATCTCAGAAATCAATTTCAACTGATTAGGCAGGCTCCTAGCCCCTCCACACTCAAAGCAGTGGTTGGGAAGGAGCCTGATCCTAAATCAAGTTCTGATAAGGCCTAATGCTCTGGCCTGTTACGTTCTGGCATTTCTCGGAAAACATTTAAGTGGAACGTTGACGTTCGACTATATACTGGTTCATGCGGTAGGTTTTGAATCAAATGTTTACATTTGATGTTTTATGTAAGTCGAACGTTGATTATACTGCATCATGTGGTAGGTTTTGAATCAAACGTTTACGTTTGATGTTTTAAGTCGAACGTTGACGTTCAACTATACTGCATCATGTGGTAGGTTTTGAATCAAACGTTTACGTTTGATTATCATATACTCTTCAAGGTTTAGTCCATATCGGATCCCTTTATGAGACCTGTGAGCAATTTGAGAGCAAATTTTGGTTCAAGCTCGTCCAAATGCAGGATATCACCGGCAGAAGAGCAGGTGCTACACTGATAATATATCTTTCCCAACCTAAATGCAAAGTCTGTTTCTCTGTCGGCATTGAACTGAATTCACATAATAAGAGAGAATGACATTGTTGATGAGAAACACACGATATAAAACATCGTCCCACGTCTCACCAGCGGTCTGTGCCAGGCCAGCCTTAACAGGGGGTTTGACAGTGTTCATGCTGGTGGATACAAGGCTGGTATCTGGCCAGAACACGCCCCCGTATAGATCAGACAGTCGCATTGCGGTCTGTGCGCCAGGAGACAGGAACATCGCCGAGATGCGTTGTCAAACACAGTGTGCTGATACTGCTCCAGTACTGATATCCCAGAGCCGCATCTGTGCTCCTTTGTGATCGCCCTGGGTAGCAAATGTGTAATACAATATGTCAGGGAATTGGAGACTAGTGACCAGCCCTCTATGAGGCAAGCCATCGATAGACATCTAGGAAATGGACACTAGTACTCTGGGGCATCTAGTTATTTCAATCGGAGTTTCAACATCACAGTACAGTACTAGTACACCAAGGTACTGTGTCGCTTTGGAGAAGGTAGTGCAAAAGTCATTGGCCCTCATATTGGCCAGCATCTCTTCCAGGTTACAGTCAAATGTGCTCTTACAGAGATTCTTGTCGTCATCACTCTTCTTCGCCGGCACATGCTGCCCATCCACGTCATGGGCATTCTCGCACTCCCATTGGAGCTTGTAACAGTAGGGGATTGCAATCGCGTGACCGGAGTCCCATTCGTCGTCGCTGTAAGTTTACTTTCAGCCTAATGACAACATGGAAAGATTTCCATCACTTATAGCACTGTCTCCTCACCCCAGTACTTCATCACATCACCATTGTTCAAATCCCAATCACTGTAGGTTATCGTTTGAATATTAATATAATTGTGCTACTAATCTCTAATCTGGATAGCAACCTCTGTTCATGTCGCAGCCTCTTCCGTTCAGTTTTCTGGCCCTTCATCATCTGTGCCTCCTCCGGCATTTCAGACGCCATCCTTAGATTGGATGAAGAGTCTTGCCTACGATAACCCAACCGCTCAACATATAATCATCAACACCACTTCCCTTACAGCCTTTGCTACGCCCATTTGTGTTCCCCATCCATGGATTGCAAATCCCGAATACCACACATGGCGTTTTATCTCTTGCGGCCATCTAGTCATGTCAAAGAAGACTGAGTTACGATTACGTTTCTGGAGAGCTCAGTACCCAGATGTACCCCTCTGGTTTTTAGCCATCCAATGCTTCACTCGAGGGCTTGATTGGAGAGTCTTTGTACACCCCGAACATCTCGGTGGTCCAACTCATGGCTCCCTTGTCCCCCACCCCCCCCACCTGGTTGCATCAAGTGAACCTCTTATTTTCAGCCCCACACTCCTTGAGACGTACGAGTCTCGAGTCCGAACCCTCTTATGCTATCCATATGCCCGACGATTCCTTACAATGGGCGGCATCGTGTGGCGCATTGCATTACATTATGGACCGTCAAGTCTATTGCCTGCTGCACTGTCCGGTCCTTCAACCGATGCGTACATACACTACCACGTAGATCATGCTGGTCCCTATATTGACGACACAGTCTCCCAGGCTGATATCAACCTCTTACTAGGGTTGACGAGCAAAGGTAGCTTCTGGCCTAACCTTGATATCTGGACCAAGACACAGAAATGGCACGGAGAGTGGTCATCTGAAAATGAAGTTTGGTTTCAAGATCGTCTGAGAGACATGCATTCACAAAAAGAGGGTGCGGTCCTCACCTATGCTCAGTGGGTTAGGAAGTGCCGTAGGCACACTGGATATATGCTGTGTAACCCTCAAACGATTGGGACTGAGGCACAAGCAGGCACATCTATGTCGTTTAGTCGAGGGTCTTTATCCCACGACAAATGTGTACAATGTGTTATAGGAGACGAGCCAAGCCATTTGTTTCAATATTTTTTCTCAGTTACCCTCTTCCTAGACACATTCGTGCTCGTTGTTTCTTTCTGTTTCTTTTACTGCCAATTGCCTTTCATGACTTGTAATGCGTCGAAAATATGAGGTTGAAAAGAAGTGAGGCGCGGCGACTGAATTGTTGCTGGGATGGAGACCCAGTGAGATGGATGAGAGTCGGTGAAGAATGTTGGCCACTGTTCGACGTATGTGCATAGACAACCAGGTGCAACACCCACCTGACACTGGCCCAGACCGCTGCTTTGATCGTGACCGCGACTTGTGCTATCTCGAATTGATCTTTGCCCTGGCGAGGAATTCCCAGTGGCGCCCCCATTTGTATTGCCAAATAGATCGGGCCATTGGAGTGATCACAGAGTGCTGCAAATTATACCGAGTACATCCCTTTTACCTCATTGGTATCTTCCTCCGAATGACATCTGAAGAGGCGACAGTTACATCACTCAGTTCTATCACAGAGCGGTAGTGGTGGGACATGATGACAAAGGCATGGTACTCTGCTTATCGCACAATCGACAACGCACACTGTCGAATTTGTTCCCGTTCTTGTGGAAGGAATGAAGTACATGCATATCGCTTCAAAGCTCGAACTCGTGCAGCTCATCAGAGATGTAGGTGATCTCATCAGAAGGGTAGAAGGGCAAGGTTTACTAGAGCATAGTGAAAGGGTCGCAGGTTGCTGTGAAGGAGTTGAGTGGTGTAGCCAACGACATGCTTGCGAAGTTCAGCAAGTAGTTATTAGGCAAGAGACATGTCATTCGCCCCCTTACTAAGATCACAAGCACTTGCAGATCATGGGATAAGAGGAAGGGATGATGGGCAGTTTCAGTGAGGAAGATTGAAAATGCGTGAGATTATGAATTTCGACACTTCAATAAATTCGACTACACGCTTGGCATGTGATGGAAAGTTCACGATATGAGCATAGATGATTCCTCACCAGAGGTTCCACGTTAATCACAGTCACCGGTAGAGTTGTGCTTGACCGTCAGAGCCATCCTTCTATCGGACTTCCTCCACCAGACTCGTAGGACTCGACGCGTAGGACTCGATTCAGTAGATGTGATCCAAGTTCTGATGACATTGATGAGCCGTTCCATTAGCGAGCCACTCTGAGCGCTGTCGTTCTCGCTGACCAGTTGGGGAACTGCAATGTGGAACTTGAAGAAATTATTAAATAGTCACGATCTCGTCAGTGCTATAGACTCGGACGTGCAACTTGAATGAATGTGTAATCACTTTCCACTCACTTGTACGGCTGCATTTGCACGACGGGCTTCTAGAAGTCGTTGAGGCGGAGATTTGGAATATTTTGTCAGTTAATGGGCCATACATTGAGTCGACAGATGTTAGGGGACCGGTTTCGAGTCATGCCAGGAGTAGGATCTGCCATCCGAGTGAAGCAGTGAAGCGTTTTATGCACAATGAATGAATATTATCGTGTATTCAGTATTGCGCAATTAACAATCCCGTCCTAGAGGAGAAATCAGCGGGTGAGCATAAGAGCCGTGTACAAACGCAATCTTGCCTCGACTCGAAAGCTCAGACCTTGGAAGGCTGTGCCTGGGACTGATGTAGTTTAGCTTGCATTCCATGAACGAGGTAGCTCATACTCTCCTGCTTCTTCTGTATCGTTTCATGTAGGGTATCGAGATTAGTGTGAATACATTTGTTTCATAATATTTTGTGGCTTAGGTCTGAGACTGTACGGTGGTCTGATCAACAGCGAACTATAGCATGTGCATGAGAACTCGCACATACCTTCTTCACGTAATACCCTGCGTCAACATCAATGAATACATTTTCTGCATCACTCAGGTGACCAGGAACATACAGGGAGTTTATCAAAGGAACGAGGACAGTTGTTCCCTTACGAATATAATCAAGTAAGAGCCTGAAGACGAAAATGCCGACGTACCTTTGTTTTGAGGATTAACTTCTCTGACACTCTTAATGCGTGACTTGAACTTCGTCCTGGGCTTCCAAGTTTGCGCATCAAATTGATTATCATCTTTGCGTTCGAATGATGGGAGACAGATTCGTAGAACGGTTGGAGGAGGTTCCTTCAGGTTGGCGGGTGCATGCATCTGGGAAAATACTCGGGCCTGTATCCAGGAGAGAGCTTCCCGTCGTCGAGAATCTCATCAGCCCTTGCCTGAGCTCCTGCAGTGAACAACAAGTTATCACTCTCGCACGAGTCGATCAGGAGAGGTGCCGCTAATTTGAAAAGTATGGCTAGAAAGACGGATTCAGCGGGAGAGTGTTATGCAGCTATGAGAATGATGTAAAATCTTCAGGGAAATTCAAGAGCGAGGGGTGGGAGGCGACAGCGCATCGTGTAAATGATGTTTTCGAATGCGAGGTTAACGGTGTAGAGACCTGTGGTGTACATAAAGTTAAGAGGAAGAAATGACTGAAAAGAGGGACGTACCGCCGAAACAGTAACCCGTGGCTCCAAATTTTGTAACGCCTTCCTCTTTGAGGGCAGCAATGAGCTTGTCGAGTGAAGGGCGAGTGACCTCAGCGCCCTGCTTAGCGTGCCATCCCCTGAAGTTGAACGCTTTATCCTAAGAAGTGGTCATGGATCAGGGCCCGGGATGCTTATTAGTGGATGCATCAGCCAAGAGTAAACTGACGTTCAAGGCTCTATCAGCGGGAAGACCTTCGCCGTTGAAATAATCAATCGCGACGACCGGTATACAATTCGTATCCTAGTTTGTACATACTATGGTTCAACCTTGAGGCCGTTTTAAGCAAAGTCATCAGCCAGAAGCTGTTGTGGGGTACTACGTCAAAGAGATGGGGTACCTGAGCATTGATGAGCTCGATACGAAGGCGTCCGGTAGTAATTGGATGACTTTGTCCTCGGCGTATTCGACAGTAGTGGTGGCGACATAGCAAGCGGCACTGTCGGTGGTCTCGAGCGTTCCTAGGGAAGGCACCGAAAACAGTGTGACGTGGCATGTTAGAGAAGTGCTTACCTAAAGGTTCACCGCGCCTGTTCGCTATCAGTGCTCAATGCAGACGGGGATGATATATGACACACCTGGGATACAGTCCTTGCAGAAACTCATACTTGAGGGTGATCAGAAGAGGGTTGAGAGTGATTAGAGGGATGTTCCGTTATATCCGGCTCATCGCGAAAGTGTCCAGGCTGATAAATCAACTGATGTTTCAGGGGTCATTTTTTTTTATCATCACCTTCATCAGATCGCACATCATTTTTATCATCCGACTCTGAGTCTTCATCAGATTCAGGTTCAGGATCATACTATATCCAAGTCAGCAGGAGCCGCAGTAGAGTGTATAATGGACCAAAATTGGCATCTGATTTCTCTTTACTTACTACTGATTAGTGACCTCTAGATCCTGTACCCAGGCTTTTCTAGTTATGTACCCTCCGCATATCCGCAAGTTTCTAACATATGTGCTCTATGTATTGTTTTGCGTATTCACGCCGTGTCGCCAGAAATCATAGCCACTCCACAGTCTAAAAAATGAAGATCAACCTTGACTCTGGTGAGACGAAGTGACAGGACTTACAGCAGGGGGCTTGGAAGAAATATCATAAGTGACACGATTGATCCCATTCACTTCATTCGTGATGCGGGACGATATCCGACGCAAGACTTCGGGAGGGAACGCATACCTGAAAAATCGAGTTGACATGAATTGGACCAAGAGTCAGATAACGCCTACCAATCTGCAGTCATGAAATCTTCCGACGTCACTGCCCTCAGAGCAATTACCTGTGAAACACGTTGAGGCAGCGAACAAGAGAGAATGTCACTTTCCAGACCTGCTCATATGTGCGTTTGTCACCCATCACGCCAACGGCCTTCACAGGAAGCAAGATGGCCATAGCCTGGCTAATTTGATTGTAGAGATTCGCCTTGCGAATTTCCTCGATATAGATATGATCCGCTTGTTGAAGGATCTTCACTTGTTCGCGTGTGACAGGACCCAAAATTCGAATAGCCAGACCAGGACCTGGGAAAGGATGCCGTTGAACCAAAGGTGCTGGTATCGAAAGGAGTCTCCCAAGTGCACGGACTTCATCTTCACAAAATGGTCAGTATAATGGGTAGTATCGGGTTCCATTAACCAGACCTTTGAAGAGCTCGCGTAGGGGTTCGATCAACTTCAATTTCATGTCCTTGAGAAGCCCACCGACATTGTGATGCGTCTTTATGGTCGCACTAGGGCCCTTAAAGCTGATGCTCTCGATGACGTCTGGGTATAGGGTTCCTTGCAACAACCATTCAATCTTTCCCTTTGCCGTGGCTCCGTTCTCTTCCTTCTCGGCAGCTTCCTCGATCTTCGCCGCTTCTGTCTCGAAGACATTGATGAACGTATTCCCGATAATCTTACGTTTCTGCTCCGGATCCTCGACACCATTAAGTCGGGAGAGGAAGAGCTCAGAAGCATCAACTATGGTCAAGTTGACGCCAAGATCTTTATTCAACATGTCGTTGACTTGTTGTGCTTCATTCAGACGAAGTACACCGTTGTCCACCATAATGGCGTGGAATCTGATATGCAAGTAAGACATGGATTATGAGAAGAACATGGAGACACACCTGTCGCCGATCGCCTCGTGCATTAACTTGGCTGCAACAGTGCTGTCGACGCCTCCGCTTACTGCGCCAATCACACGGCCTTTCGGACCACATATCTCGCGGACGCAGTGAGCATAATAAAAACGCAAGACAGTGATTGCTTCACCATTGTCCAGTTCGGTCGGCATTGGCATATATTCAATACAAATCGACCAATGAGCTGCCTTCCTTGCGTGGAATGTGTTACCTCTGGGTGGAACTGAATGCCATAGAGCGACTTAGAGTTATGTGCGATGGCAGCATAGGGAGCGGTGCTCGTCCACCCGATGACATGGAAGTCAGGAGGCATAACGGATAGTTGATCACCGTGTGACATCCAGACCTTATCAAAAGTCAGCTGGGCTTGCAACAGACAAAACGAAAACGCGCACCTGCATCTGATCGCCAAGTCCTTCAAACAGGGCATCGACAGAGTTTCCCGACTCGCCAAACCTGCAAATCTGAACCTCCGCAAGCCCGTATTCGCGGTGATCGCATTTTGCTACTTGTCCCTTGTGATTCCAGCAGATTTCCTGGATCCCACGTGAGTTAGTGTGCATCAAGACGCTCGTGAAAAAAACTCGACCTGGAGCCCATAGCAGATACCAAGGATAGGGACACCGAGAGTGTAAATACCGAGATCCGCGTGAGGTGCATCGTCGTCATACACAGAGTATGGAGATCCGGAGAGGATGATCCCTGTGATTTGCGTTAGAAATGCGTTTTCCGCTGCACGCATGAACGAACCTTAGGCTTGAATTTAAGGTCTGCCAGCTTTGATGTACACGGCATAAGCTCTGCGTATACGTTCAACTCACGGCATCTCCTTGTTATGAGGTGACTGTACTAAAGCAGCACTCATGGTCAATACACGAGGCGATTTGAATTAGAACATGAAATATCCCGAACCTGTGAACTGAAGTCAAGAATAAGGATGGTATCGACGGAATTGATCATGTATTTCGGCCATGATTTATGATTGAAGACCCAAGGTGGACTTCACGAAAAACATGCACGATCTCTGTCGAGGAAGAGATCTTTTGCTGATAAGTAGGTTTGATGATTGATCTGAGTTCAAGAAGCGAAAATTAAGCACCCGTGGGAATATTTTGGCACCAAGGTGTTGAGATTTTTCAAGATCATACGGTAACAGCATCATATGCCACCTCAATGACTCATCTGGCAAAGAGTTTGGATTCAGGACAGTGCAACTATCAATAACAGGCTCTGACATTTTGGCTACCTTCGAACGTGCACACCTTCACTTACAATTTCTCTCTCTCTCGGTGCACCTCATCTTCGTTTCCTAAATCAGCTACTAGCGAACTAACGAACACCCATGAAGAGACCAATGTCCTTCGCCATGTTCCCTACTGGTGACGCCACTTGAGTGCTCGGGTGAACCACATAACACTAGGTACCGTACTTCCAACAAGCCAGGGTACGGATTGTCAAATATATGCATTGCTGTGGTGCCAGGGAGACTTATTAAGTTATTCCATTATTTCTGCAAACTTCATTTTGACACTAGCCATCGTCGACTCGTCACACAAATATACCAGACAACTATGTGCGGCGCGCGCCAACCACTCGTTGGCAACACCACGCTATGCCCATGGAATATGACGGAACACAGTCCTATCTTCATTCAAGCGTGCTGCTTGTTGAAGCTCGTGTCTTCCCGGATACAGGTTTGTCACGCACATATCTTCCATGATTATCAATGATCTAATTCTTATTACAAAAGAACTTGTCGTAAACAGCAACAGATGATGTTGCAGCATACTGCGCAAATTGATTCTCACCTTGATACGCCCAATCCTTTGGTTCGGAACATCGGCCACGGTAGTCCAGCATGTGTAGTATCTCCTTGAGCAGCCTCAGTGGGTCAGAATTCCTCAGCATCCATGTTGTGGCTTGAGGTTCATGTAAACGTTGCGTCTCAGATGCCCGTCGCACGTAACTTTGACTTGTCAGTCAGTCCCCACCATTCAAAGGAATACTTAAGTTGCCTAAGGTTCGGCATGCGAGGCACCATGAGGGAGGCTCTCCTGGTCCTAACATGCTACGTATGGTTAGACTTCCACTCCTGAGCTAATACGACCATCATAACCTGATGTTGATGGAGCCCAAGTTGTTCACAGGATGCATTGATGGGTGCTGAGCTGATTTGATATCGATGCCGATGGGTTCCAGGTATCCCACATGTGAACAGATAAGTAAAGATATTTTAAAGAGACTCATGAACTCAATCGGGGGGGACCGATCAGAAGCAAGTCATGAGTCATCTCAATCGAATAGTACTGAACAGAAGTTCTGATTCGCCATCTAGACGCTTCAAAAGTTGATCTGGTTGTTTGATTTGGTGCGTGAAAGGTTGTTCACTGAACGAATACAATCTTGACTAAATCCGAACATCCTTAAGTATTTACTGATGTGGCAAACTTTGTTTGTATCTTGGGACGGGTGATCTATGTGCTGAGTGCCGGTGAGCGCTGAGCACTGGTAGGCTGCTAGCGTGCGACTCTCCGATCACGGTACATGTTGCATGATGATGTTGATATCTCAGTACAGCTGATCTCGGCATAATATCATCATGCTTAATTCTCATATATAACGATGTAAATGCCACTGGTAGCAGAGCTACCCACCTTGTCATAACATCTCCCAGGCATAGTCTTCTTCCATGGCCAATTCCGAGTCATCAATAGGCCTCCCATTGGATGCCGCTAGTTTAATGTCAGTGGTTTTGGAAGGCATTTTATACGGTGAGTATCGCAATCGGTTGCATCATGGATCCTGTGGCTACGAAGAGCTGAAAGACTTTCAGGCTTTTCAGTACTCATGTTTATTGGTACCATGTGGATATTCACCTACAAACGTCGCATGCGGGATGTCAATCGACCTACGATTGCGGTTGCCACTTTGCTGTTCATATTGAGTACTGCGGTTAGCATCCCGCCGCTTGCAGACAATGTGATTTGCTGAAGTTTCCGAAGCACATGGTCGTAAACATCATTCACGTTGAAAACGGACTGGTGAAGTATCGCAACACGTTTCTCGGCGGTCCAGTGGCGTATTTCGCAGACCTTCTTCAAGGATTATTTGTGGTGAAAAATGCGATACTTGTTTTGGAAACGCTGCTCGGCGATGGAATTGTGGTGGGTTCTTTTTCAATCTGCCAGCTTGAAATCCTCGTGACTTATATCCCATGATGAAAAAAATAGATATATCGATGTTACATTTTTTGGCAATCTGTCCGGGTTATTATCCTACCATGCATCATGTGGTGTGGTGTCGCAGGTTAGGTTGCAATCACAGTCAGGAAGTCATGTATTCTGATGTTGTCTTGAAGTGTTTGGTGTTTGTATGGTCTATAGCATGTCTCAACCGCAGACTAGCGGTTCCACGAATTTCTTTCTCAACGCGACCTCACAATGGATTACAGCATTCATTTCATTCACAATCGCAACTAATTTGTTGAGTTCAGGTAAGCATACTTCTGCAGAAGTGTAATGTTGATGCCTCATATTAACTTAAATGTGTGCAGGGCTATTGGCATATTGAATCTGGATGATCGAACGCAATGTCTCTACAATTCACGCTTCAAAAAAAGAACCCATATTACACGTGCTTGTGGATGCCGCTGTTTTGTACTCTGCGGCAGCATGCTCATCGCTCATCTCTTTCATATGCTCAAGCAGTGGAATGTATGTTATGGCAGACCTGGTAATTCAGCCGTTAATACCTGTTGTTTTCAAAGTTGATGAGCTTCGATCAACCACGTAGGTCATCCCGGTCATCCCGATTGCTTTCTATATGGTGTTTATCCGCCTCGCGACCAATCAAAACAAACAATTTCACGCCTCAACAGGAGGATTCGGAAGAAGTTCGCATTATCCCGTGCAGTCTTTGCACACCATCAGATTAGACACGCAGAACAGTGGTATTTCTTTAGGTGATAGCTCGAAAGCGTAAGAATGGTTTCGCCCCTAACGATGCTTTGTATCTTATGCCAACGCTTTGCCCTTTCAGGTCTCGCAACTAATATCTCCCATTGTATATAAAACCCGCATGTATTTTTCAAAAGTCTATCGACCATGTCTCTCAAAGTCTTGACATCGACTCTTGTCATTTGCATTCATTGCCCTTGAACTTGACAAAAAAAAGTACAGCACGTCGAGCCGGCAACTACAGTAATGGATGTGCCGCCTGGCCATCACTGCAGTAACCCAGTTTAGTACACCTGTGTCAAGCTATGCTTCTACTTCAAGGAAGCCCGTCACGATCGTATCAGATTCCTAGTAGCCTAGTACCACCGAAGTGATTACCAAACTCGCCTTGCTTCTGCGACTAACATTGTCCCCCACGCTTCACAACAGCCTCCTGCAGCTTTCGGAACCTCTCCTCCAACACAAATAAATAAATGTCTGATTATTATAAGTACATCAGATTTCGAACCTAGATCAAACACAAACTAGGCCACTCGGTGGCAGCTGATGTACATTTATTCCGTCTTGCACGAATGAACGTGCGGCACTAGAGTTGTGTGAACAAATCTCAACTTCCAGCTGCAAAACAAGTTCAATACAGAATCGCATTTCCGCTACGCGGTATGAGGCGACACTTGAATGGCAATGGAAGGCTGTCACGTCCATATTAGTAAAACCTAATGATAAGTACATGAAACGGCTGCGGACCTCACGAAACTCGACGAATATTCGATGACCACCTCTTCTTCACTGCCATCGGCTTTCAACGGCAGTCTGACTTCGAAAGTAGCCAGCAGTTGACTGACGAATAAGAAAATCTGTGCGTTTGCAAGGTTCAATCCAGGACATATTCTTGACGTTTGCTCAGTAAGTATAAGATAACGATGATGGGTCGTTTGCCTACCTCTTTCCAAACCCAAACGTGAAATCTCGGGGATCCTTCGCACTGCCTTCGTGCCCCAAAGGTAAATGACGCTCAGGCACGAATTGATGAGGATCTTGGTAGATGCTTGCGTCGTGAGTCATTGCCCTAAATCAAACATTTCGTTCAATGACTACTTCCTCTAGGAGCCTAGTGGCCAACCTACCAAATGTTAAACATCACCCAGGTATCTTGTGGGACACGGTGGCCCTTGTAAGAGTCGGTTTGAATGGGCGACCTTGGGATGACAGGTGTCACAGGATTAAAGCGATGGACTTCCCTTATTATCGCATCGATGTATGGCATCGCAGTCATGTCAGAGAGCAGGGGTTGTCTGGTAGACTCAGTGACGCTTATGATCTCCTGGTAAGCTTTTTCTTGGACACCTTGGTGCGTCATTATCAATATCAAGAAGTTCATAAGCATCGCGTATGTCTGTAAAAATGTTTGTACTGTTTCCAGATGTCAGACAGTACAAACAACTTACAGTCTCTATTGCGGCTAGTTGTAGTGTAAGAAAATGCATCATCCTTTATGAAAAAATTACACACCCGTATGGATGCTTGAAGCTGCAGATACGAGCTCTTCCTCCTTGTATTTTGACGTGCCTGCAATGATTTCGCTAAGTGCGTCGGGCACCATTCCCTGCGTCTCAGTACCGGCAAGCTTTGTGTGATGTTCGTGATAAGTAGGGCACGATGATGCAACACATGAACGTACGACAGCAGTGCGCGCCTGTCGAAAAGGTTGCGCAGTATACTCGATGGACTTTGACCTAGCGTCCCTCACCCATCGTTTGAAAGCCATTCCAGGGAACCACTCTGGTAAATACAATACTGGGATGGTCAATAAGACTGTGTGTCATCGGGAAAGCATGCTTTACATAGGGGCACAGAATCAGTGAGCCAGCGTCCAGGCCGCAAAGCTTGTTGGGTGTGAACAGAGATTTCGTCACCTAGTTTGAGTTCGAAATCGTCTACTTTTCTCCCGTACGTGAATCGAGTGATAAAAGACCCAAGATACCTTAACATTCATTGAAAGACATCACAAAGTGAGCATGATGTTTGATAGAATCCGCACCTTCGGATGTGCTGTCTGAATGACTCCGGGGATTCTGCCATCTGCAGCATTAAGGTGGTGGTCTCTTCCTCAAGGACCGGGCCCCAAGACTTTTGCGCCCTTGGATTCAGAGCACCTTGAAGAAGTGCCCGGGCCTTCCTCTGCCGCTCATTATAATCCATGAATGTGATATTGTCTTGCCGTCCCGTGAGAGCCACCATTGACCAAGTCGGACGGCGGGCATAAAGCGCAGACTTCGTTTCCAATAAGTCCGATTAGAGACATCGAATCAAACGTCTGCAACTCACAATGTTAAAGCCACCGTCGATTGTAAGTAGTTTGTGATAAGAGATCCGTCTTAACAGACCCACACACACCGTCGTTGCAAGGAGATGGTACTTTGTAGAAACGAATGCTGACCTGAGAATGGGATGACGAGCAGTGAACTTTGTCCATGAGGTACGCAGTCGTTCGGGGTCGATTCTTCTTTGCCATGCGCAAATGAGCCATTTCATGCCAGAGGCTGCCCGACTAATCGTGAGGTCTCCGCGTCGCTCGGGTGGGAATTCATCAACAATAGCTTGATAATCGACCTCGGGGACCAAATGATCCGGATTCGTTGGACGGGCAATTGGCTGTCCTTCCACTTCAACCACCCTTGTAGCCAAATCACCGATCGTAGGGCAAGCGACGATATCTGCGATGGTCAATGCAATTCCTGCTTCCCTACATTTTGCACTGAGTTGAATCGCTGTGATCGAGTCAATCCCAATAGCCGCAACTGGGCTGTCCGGGTCCAACCTATCGACAGAACATTTGGCGACAGAAATTAAAACATTGACCAACGCAGGAGGTAAATGATCGATTTCTCTGCGGGGTGCAATGCTGGTGGTTGGCATATCGTTATAGAGGGGAAGCTTTCTGCCATCCAAGGGAACATCTGCGACGGCCTTGGAATTCTGCTGAGAGACAACAGTAGCGAGGAAAGCCTCAAGCCGTGATATTTCATGATCCAAAGACTCCAGATCCATGATGTTTGACAGGCAAGCCAGCGTCACAGAAAATCCATCATCCATTTCGTGAAACTCGCAGTTCAATGGATACTAAAGTAGCCGAATTAGCAGAAGTATGCAGAAAGTGCAAGGCGCGTACCTGGACGTTGGCTTGAAACTCGTCTGCATTGAGCATACTCCACAAAGGACTCGAATATATGGACTTGAGAGGTTGAAAGACAAATATGCTGTCCCATAGATCAAAGAGCCCCGTCTCGGACTGTATGTCACGAAGCGAAGCATGTTGCCACTCTAAGGCGGCCAAGTTATTTGCATGGATAGAACGCAATAAATCCCTATTTGTCATGGTTTCGCCGATACGAACACAGCATGGTACAGCGTTCTACATCATGATCAGTGTAAGCCTGCTCCTTGGCCAAATACGTACCAACATAGGTCCAACAATGTCTTCGTAGCCTGGAAAAGAGCGTCCAGAGACAACGTGCCCGAACATCGTATCGTACGAAGACACTTTTGATGAGAGAAGCTTCGACCAAGCTGCCTGCCCAAACACTGAAGACTGACACCTGCATCACTGGCAGCCGTCTTCAGAGCATGATGGTCTAGCCTCAATCGACGAGAACAGACGACCGACAAAGGCTGTGTAGACTCCGTGTGAGGTAATGGAACAGGATGGAAGTCTTGCAGATATTGGGCCCAAAAGGGAATGCTTTGACGTTCTTCTCGCAGTATCAAAGGAAGCACGTCATAGAACTGAAGCATTTTCGTGGAAGACTGGGCTTGATACGCCCGCTCCATCGCTTCGAGCAGCGCTCCAACGGACATATATAGCATGATGCATGGCGATTGCAAAAACAAGTTTTTGATCCCAGCGTCTTCCTGATGTTCGACCAAACAAAACGCCACTGAAGGCGTGAGCGTTCCCTGCTCTGATACACTCGTCGATTTGGTGACAGTTTTCATCATCGCATCTAGAGATTCTCCAGCGTGCAGAAGGACCTCGATCCATATCATGGGCGCATCAGAATGCGAAACCTGCACCCATTTTCCCAGATCGACGATTTAATGGAATGTTGTCCTGAAGATGTCAAAGCTCGTGACAATGGATTCACAGGCTTGACGAAGACGGGTGTGGTCCACAGAAGATGATAGCTTGAACATGAATACATGATTATAGAGTAAGCCTGAGGAGATAACTGTCTGAGGAAGCAGGGTATCAGCAACCGCACTCAAAGAAGAGGAGTTGTCTGTTACCTGTGATAATATCCCTGCCTGCAAAGCGGTTGTTGGAAGTATCCTAGCTTCATCGCAATCAGAAAACCGACAGGTGGCGACGTCAAAATGGGACTCTAGTATACAACATTCTTTCTGAAATAGATTTCGAGCTTCCAACTCCAAATGCGCACCACCAGCATCTTGAAATAGCGTCGGTAAGGACTCCAGTTCAGCCAGACATGCGGACTTCATAAGTCCTGCTGCAGTTACGTGGTATCCTTCTTCCTTAAGTGCTCGTGAAAGCCCCACTGGCCTGATCGAATCGAGACCCAGCGCAATAAATGATGTTCTCGACCATAGCCGTTGAGGATCAACGCCCAAAACTGCGCTATAATCCTCCTCACAGAGTTCATAGCTACACTGATGTCTCTTTCCCCATCAGAATTGTGTGTACCATCGGCTGTAACGACTGGTGGTGTGGGCTCCACTCGATTGACTAGGGACTTCTGTGGAACAACAACGGCATGGGGCACTCCAGAAGTCATGACACCACGAGGCTCAGACTCGAATTGGAGAAGCATCGATTCGATATTGGCAGCTTGCGATCCATCATCATAGAACGCTGCCTGAAGAACGAGTTGATCTGTCGAGATGTCTACCACTATCTCCACGGACAGGAAGAACTGGATGAGAGTAGCTCAAGCTAAGCATGATGAAGGATAAGGCAGAAGACTAACGTCAGGCTGAGGCAATCCACTCCGCACGACATCAAAAATCTCGTGCGCAGTCTGGTCTTTGTGTGTGACCGAGAAAAGAATGTCGAATAAACCAGCGCCCGGTCTAACCCATTTCTGCACCTGCCCCAGAGGAACATTTTCGAATGGAATCGCAGCAATGATGTCATCCTGGACTTTGCGGAGACAATCAGGGTTAGTGAGGTGGACGCGCACAGGGACAAGAGATAGCAGAGGGATGAGGGCGTCGCCCATACCCTCAACAGGTACTAACCTCCCCTATCTGATGGTCTGAGCCGCACGGTCGGTAATGCCCAACTCAAGCATTGTAAGACTCACCCCAAAGATCAAGTCGTCGGATTGGCACAAATGGTTTGCGAGAACCGACGCAAACGTGCAAGTCAACGTAGCCTGCAATGTCACTTGGCAATGGGCAAGCATTTGTTGAAAGTATGAAAGCGGGGTATCAAAGGTTATGGAAATCCGTTTAGGAGAAGCCGATTGAGCCACATCCACTAAGTCGTGGTAAGACCAGTTAAAATCACGAAGAGTCGACGTCCAATGCTCTCGGGCCGGTGTCAAGTCCCGAAACAGGATGTGCTCCAGTATTTGTTCGGGAGGGGTTATATTCTGAAGCGGCTTGTCAAGATATGCGTCCTCGACGTACTTCAGTATGCCTGACACAGAAATAGCGTCGAATAATGCATGATGAATGGATAGTACGGTGTAAGTGCCGCAGGACTGGTGGTAGAGCCGAAGACGGACGGGCGGTACCGAAGTAATGAGGGGTAAGTATGACGACGGTAGGAAGATCGCAGTGTTTTGAGGTGTCTGAGCGCGATGCACAAAAATTAGTCGTCAGAAGGAGATAGAGTGTGGTAAGAACTTGCCGCGCTGATGCTAGGCAAGAACTAAATTAGAGAGTACCATGAGACTGCAGAAAAGGGTCAATTAGAGACATCAAATCAAACGTCTGCAACTCACAATGTTAAAGCCACCGTCGAACGCCTTTCTGCCGCACCATCCAAGCCAAACCATGACCATCAAAATCTGCTGTGACCACGATTGTAAGTAGTTTGTGACAAGAGATCTGTCTGGACAGACCCGCAAACATCGTTGCAAGGAGATGGTACCGCCTGGGCCAGGTTATTTGTGAAGGAAATTGAACACCAACACAACAATACCAATGGCCTCCCCAACACCTACGGCGCCAATATCAACGTCCTCCAAAAACCCCGCGGGCACAGCCATCAGATTGATCAAACTGTACCGCTCCTCTCCCG
This sequence comes from Suillus occidentalis, assembly GCA_016628085.1. Classification (NCBI taxonomy): domain Eukaryota; kingdom Fungi; phylum Basidiomycota; class Agaricomycetes; order Boletales; family Suillaceae; genus Suillus; species Suillus occidentalis. Next base: position 26,592 of record JABBWB010000202.1, on the reverse strand, counting down.
TGCAGGGTTTGATTAGACGATGGGGAAGACGAGTAGTAGAAGGAGGACATCGCCTAATAATGTCGTCGGCTGTTGGAAGGGGGAGACGGCCAGTTGGGGCGGAATGGAGAAGAGGAAGGATGCTGTAGCCGAAGACGGTGCCTATGGGGATGAGACACTAGACCAGAGAGATAAGTTCCCATTGCTGAGTTTATGTAATTGGAGGAAGGTGGCTTATCTGCGTAATTGATACATCCTAGCAGCCATCAACTCTTCGGTGTCGTCAAAACAAAGTCTAATGGTCAGAATTGATCACATACCTTCATGCGTACGAACCATACCAATCGACAATCTATAGGGCCTCAGAAGAAAGCTCAAACGAAGATGTCATCGTTTTTCCGAGCGCCGCCAACTGTTCTATCCCAACAATGACAACGATCATCAATACTACTTCATTGATCAATGGAGCATCTCGCTCTCGGACTGCATATCTGACGCGAGAGTCTCGCGTATGCCGGACAGGGTTGAAAACATGAGGTGGAAAAGGAGAAGTGAGGCGTGGCGACTGAATTGTTGCTGGGATGGAGATATGGTGAGGCGGATGAGAGAGAAAAGATCGGTGAAGAATGTTGGCCGCTGTTCGACGTATGTGCATAGTAGAAAGAATAAACGTACGTTACATCGCGAGCTGTGCGAATGTCACTCTGAATGTCTGTGAGTCTGATATCACCACTGAGACTAGACTGCTTACCAGTCTCTTAAGTGCACACCGCTCAAGTCAAAACGGCCAAGTAGCTCGACATTGCCAGGGGTTGAGGAGGATGGAAGGAGTGACACCCAGGAGTGGAGGTACCATTCCACAATACATACTATTGATTGACAATTGAGAGCAGGCCTGAGCATGGACGCAGCCACTCACCCAGTGACACCATCTCGAGATAACGTTTTCCTGACAACATCAATTGCACCAGTATATGCGCCAAGAGCCGCAGCCTGTAACCGCATCTTGGCTAGGTCAAAAGGATGCCCTAAAAACGGGTCAATTCGAGTCAGGTTGCACAAGTCAAGCCTTCTCACCCACAAGGACAGCCGAAAATACTCCCAAACCTCCTGCAATGAACGATTTTACGTTGTCAATTGCCGAGTTCTTGGTCTCCTCGGCCGCCGGTGCTTTGCTGCTCTGAGAAATTGACATGTAAGTGTACTGTGCATCAATCGAAAGATGATTCTGACCATGGTGGGCGGTGCGAAGCCTTCGTACGAATATGAGAATGAAAGATGGGTGAAGAACACACTGCAGTGCTCCGACAAGGCAACAAGGAAGGAAAATGACCCTTCGGATGCGTTTTCATATGTTATTCACGCGTCAGTTTGACTTACCACAAACTAGCTGGGGGGCTACAAGCACATCAGAGTTAGATGACGCCTTAGGATCCTACAGCACTCACAGCTGGCCTCTAATCAGTAGAATATTCACCTCCTGCACCATGTTTGGATTTTACGGTCATAAGCTCGGCAATTTCGCTGTTAGCGTTGGTAGTCAGCAGTATACATTGAGCAGATAAAGGTGAATCCGTACAACTGAAGCTGCCTGCACTCATCTCTAAGTTTTCCTACCTCAGCCAACAAGATGCAAACCTCGCTCACAAGGTCTTTGCTAAAATAGTTGAGGTGAAAAAATACGGTCGACAAGACTCAACGACTTACTATGAGTGTAACAGCCACCACAACCGACGGTAACGAGTGCTCACGCAGAAGCTCCGGGCGCAGATATCGCATGAGTCCGTCCTAGTACTAGCTTCGTCGCGAGCCTGAATGTCCTCTACCTGGCTCTCGTGCCACTTCCTTTGGTTAACAACTGTCAGCGGCGAACTTCAAATATAATTATATAGCGATGTACCTGATAACTTCAGGCTCATCCTCATCAAGTTGCTGGTTGAGGATGGGTGCAGACGAAAACGCTGATGGCTGTGGGCGAGGAGCAAATGGAGGAGAGCGCCAAAAGTTGGTAGGACATGTGCAGGAGAGTGGATACAGACTACGCAGCAAACAGGCAATAAGTTCTACGCGGGAGGACCACAAGCTAGAGTCGCAGCTGCACGAACGTGATTTGTCACAGCGATATGAGTATGAGATTTGGCAGTTGAGAAGGCCCAGGTTATTGTTGAGTGCAGCAGGGACAACTCCGTAGATCTTGATCATGCACGAAAAGTCGAGGATCTATGTGCGGAGAATGAGGATCTTCGTCTCGAGCTTGAGCTTCTGGTTGTATGAGTCTGTGTGAGAGACTGACTCTGTCAAGATACATTGTGCTAGTATACGGCGGATACAAAAACTACAAAATTCTAACTGATCTGAAGTAGAGCTTGATACATTGTGCTAGTATATGGCTGATACAGAAACTACAAAATTCTAACTGATCTGAAGTAGAGCTTGATACATTGTGCTAGTATACAGCTGATACAGAAACTACAAAATTCTAACTGATCTGAAGTAGAGCTTGAATTGACCGTGGCGGAGAATGTTGCTATCGGAAAAGCAGGTTAGTATGATCCTGCGCCCCTTGGTGACGGGGGTTGTACAATGAACCAATGTACGGGCCATGAACCCAAACACATCCCCTGGGCGGATGGGGATGCGCCGTTCCAGGCCCTCCTGCGGAAGCACTAGATGACCGCCCTCCCAATCACCTAAGGCTATCAACCAGGTGATGGCGTTGAAGTCATCGTTCCAGTCGATGTGCGGTATCTCGCTGGTGCCCTCTTTAATGGCAAATGCAAAAAATGCTCCAAAAAAATCCAATGTTGGCCTTTTGAGGATCTCATCTTTGAGAAATGAAAAATTCTTGATGAAGCAATATGCCCTACAATATTTACAAACATTAGTACTGTAGGGTCTGGTATACCAAGAAATACCCACCTGCGCTGACGCTCCAATTGTTCGGGAGCGTGTCTACCAAGAATAGCAGTGATCTTTGGCGTTACATGGGACCGAACTGCCATGAGAAGGTTGTCAATGGCCTTCAACGCCTCCGGGGTTTGCTTTCTTGTTGCACGGGTGATCTTTGGTTCGTTCTGTTGCACCTGCCATATACCAAAATGATAGGCAGGTGTGGACGACTGATTGGCCTCACTGCGGCTCGTATAATGCTCAAGTGCTAAAGAGTTGTCTTGCAGACCTTCCCAGGCGGAGATAAGTGCCTTCTGACCTCGGTCTGTAATGACATTGCAAAATCGGGAGGCAAGGAATGGGGGGTGCCATTCACGTAAGGCTTCCTCGTGATCTTCGGGGGGAATGAGCGAAAATGAGTTGGGGGGATCATAGATCTCGAGCTTATTTGCATCAAAACCGTCAGGGTATTGGTTTTTCATTGCACGCTCTACATGTTTCTTGTCCTTGGTGGTGTGGACAAAAGCATCGGGATAGATTTTGATTTTTTCCACTTCTAATGATAAGCAATAGTTTAGCCTCGGAGAGGTCACCTTTAACTAGTGAAACTCACCATGTTTAGCATCAATCCACTCCAACCTGTCTTCTCTCATCCCGCTACCTATATATTTTTGCAATTTTTCAAAGCGCTTGCTAGCACCATGGAGTCCTCTTCGGGTTTTGGGTTTACGATAAGACACTGGAGGTTGGGAACGCAAACCAGACTGAAAGTCTTCCACGGCCGGCAGTGGTTTTTTCGCTGGAAGGGCTACTGCTTTTTTCTTGTTCTTTGTGCGGGCCATGGGTTTGGGGTTGGAAGTTCGAGGTAAATTTTCAGGTATGGCTAGGCGCAACCAAAACAACCTCTGAATCGCGGTGGTGGCCGAGTGGCTGAGGCTGTTTCACCACATGAATGCTCCCCTTACAACTTTTTCGCCCCGCAGAATCATTCATTCCTACCATCAAGCAGAAACGCACTGCTTGGGTCCTCGAGCTTTTTCTCGTCCTGCAGCTGCCTCCTGCTTACAATGTTGTTGTGGGTTTTCACTCTATACTCGTACGTCTTGTCATTCCACCGGCCCATTTCTCTGATAAGCCTCCTATAAAATCTCCCATCTCCTTGTGCATCGTCAGCCCTCCAGTTTCAAATATGACCGAGACATTCGTGAGTGGTCGTCAGCACATCACTCAATCGTGGTCTTAGTTGTTTTTTTTTTCAGCTACCGTAGACGAAAAACTGCGAGTTGCAAGATCAAGCATGCGAATGCAGCACCCGAATATCGCGTGTCGTTTCAGGGATGTGTCCCTCCACTGCCGAGTTTAGTGAGTTTGCCGAGTTACGAGGAGGCTGCTGGATTTGGAGTGCGACAGGAAAGGTGACAGTCTGGTCAACTTGATGGGTTGGGACCTGGTTTGCGTTTGAGTTTCGATGGGAGATGGGGGTACGTTGGAAGCGAGATATTCTCCTTGCAATGGTGGACGTTCTCCTCTCGATGTGCAACATTCTATTCTGCAAGATGGGTCGCATTACATCTTGCATGACAGGTGACATGCGCGACGGTTTCATCAAATTCAACATGACTGGCCTCCTTCTAGTCCATACGAGGCACGGGACGGAGTACGGTTGAGGGTGCCTATTCCTTGGTGGAGGATGGAGAGCGGTGAGGGGTCGTAACGTTTGTGAGTGCTCCTCACACTCGCGTTGTTGTCTTCTTGGCTTGAACTCCTAGTTCCTCACATTCAACATCACATCTCCGTGGACTAAAGGAACCGTTGAAGAATGACGGACGTCCTCATAACACTATCACCTCATCGTTTCACATACTTAAGAACATCTCATCTCGCCTCCCTATTTTGTCCCCAACTCGCATTCCAATTCATCATAGTTTTCCGATAGACAATAGACTGGATTATGTGTAGACTTATATTATATGTATTTGATTGACCAGCTACAAGCCTAGTTGTGATAGCAAGAAATCTGGGGTGGGGACTAGGTGACTCCACACGTTCGGTCTTAAATACTTTTGTAGTGTACAAAGCCGGTGTTTAATGGAATTACAAATGAAAAAGATAACAGACATACGGCCCCGGGAACCACAAGTCCTATGTGAGATGAACATCGATCCACAGCCTATACAATGTGCTCACCTTCTATGTACCACCAACGTTGGTCACACGAGCCTGACATCCCAATCGTTTTTCTGTACAGTCATTGACCATCATTTGAGTTCGAAAATTTTGGATGTCTACCACAACACAACCCGACACAATCTCGAAAATCGCTTTCGGCATTGTCACGATAGTTAGCTAATCTACTTCGAACAAAATTTTGAAGAACATCAAACGAGATGTTATTCCGCAATGAAATGTGTGTAAATCTTGGTGTTATCATACATTCACCGTCATTTGAGTTCACCCAAAAAGGCAGATTTATTCCCTAGTCGCGCAGATTAATATTAATATTCTTCCTCACTATCATCTGACTCATCCTCTTCCTCGTCAAGCTTTTGTGCGCCGCCACCTCTGCATCTGCCGCATTGTTGTGATCAACAACTGAGTGATAAAATTCATCGCCCGTGAGGAGTCTCGGTAGTCCGTGTTTATCGGATCTCGCTTATTTTGCTTCGGTGATGCTGATAAGACACTATTGAGACACTCTGCACCGGCAACATTCTGGCAACATACACACTCATCAGCTCCCTTGCGGAATAGAACAGTGATGTGCTCGAAGGTTGTTTGCATGTATTTCTTCAATTTACGAATCCGATTCGAGTTGTTTCACTTTCAGGGACATATAATAGTGAAAATTTCGCAACAAAACATAACATCGCACAGTTGTTCAACATCTTTTATACTTATCATTACTGCCAATATGTAGTTAGGCACATAACTCATATGATAGAACAAAAACATTATATGGGATAGTCTCAAATTCGAGTGTCATACAAGGTAAACGCAAATGATGGTGAAAACTCAAATGACGGTCAATGACTGTACCAACCTCTCTTGCGAGACGAGTGACTTCATCGGCGAAGAAGCTCAAGCTTTCGGCCATGCCATCGACAGTCTCCTTCAACTCCTTAATTTGGCCACGCAAGTCGACTTCAATCTTCTTCGTCAAGTCACCATCAGCCTGGCTGGTCCAATTCATGGCGGTAGAACTTACAGGATGCCCCGGTCAGCGACAAAGACTCGATAGGGTTCCAGCGTCTGTGGCAGTGTCAAAAACTTACAGAAAACCTCCGCTGCACCCACTACCGAAACGCTCTCCGAGTCCTTTGGCATCCCGAAGCATTTTCTGCCTCTGTTTATCGTCCATAAGCCGCCCACCCAGAGACATATCACATTCATGATCCCAGATAACTGAGCGTTCGCTCTGCTTGTGCGTCTCTTCCTCTTTTTCTCGCTCTATGTGCGACTCGACAAGGGCCGAACCGCGAGCCTTGCGCTGGCAAATAACGCGTCAATTTCCATTTCAAACGGACGAACAATCAGAAGGCACGTACTGTGTGCTCCTCAACTCCTCTACGAATCTCCTCATCCCGTCGCCGTCGCTTGGCTGTGTCATGCAAGTCCTCCTCTGGTGGTGCATTTACTGCATGTCGTTTCCGTCCAGCAACTTCATCAGCAAGGCGTTGTTGTCTTTCCGCAGGTGTTTCGGTCCAAAGAGAAGATCCAGAGTTGTCTCGCGACGGTGCAGCGCTCCGTGCGAACTGACGAGGCCTGGCTTTCGTCGGGTCAAGTGCTATATCACTTCGATAAGCACACAATCAGAGAACCGCGTCTTGAATAAAACGTACACGCTAATAAGTCGCCACTTTTTGGAGGTACAAGCATCCACTCCTCCCGCTGAAGCTTTTTCGGCTTGCTCGCCTCTTCCTGGAGTTTCCTTCTCCTTTCTTCCCTCTCCAAGAACTCCTCCACGCCCGACTTTCCTTCTATTCGCGAAGCGTAAGCTGCAGGAAGTGGTTGAGGCCCAACATCTGAATCTGAGTCGTCATCGTAAGGAGCTTGCGAGCGAGGTAATGATGGTCCTACGTATTGCCGATTTGAAGCTGGTGTATTCGATCCGCTCATTGAGGACAGCGAAGGCCCAGCTATGCGAGAGGCAGCAAGGTCGGGTGGTAAAGCAGGTGTATAATCGTCGTCTTCGTCAGAATCCTCGGCTGAAGCGATGGTTGGAAGGAGGTGTGCTGGAATTTGTGGGCCAATGGAAGACATTTGGGGGAGGTGATGTAGCCTAATCTGTGAATCATAGACGAGCAGATAGCTGTTTGGACTTGTTATGATATGTACATACTCGCAAACATCTGAATCAATTGCGACTCGTGAGCTTAGACATCATTCAACCAGAGTATGATTTTGTGCTAGCATTTTGTCTTCCTGCCCCTTGATTTTAACGCCTCTCGATGTCTGTTCTCTGTCCGCCAACTTCATACCTTCCACCGATCGCCAAGATCGCAAGTTTCTCCGTTACCCAGCTTCTCGATGCCTTGACTTATTTACAGTCACTTTACCATCCAGAAGTCTGTGGTTCACGTCACAAACGTGCGCAGGCGCCTACATTTAATGGAGGAGAGAATTTATGCCCTCGCCATGAGGGTGACAACTAACTTCAAGCTATTCGATCTGACGCATTCGAGCACTCATATTCCATTCGGTGGCTCACCGCTCTTATGATCGCACGGCTCGAAGTCTGGGAAGACTTGTTGCATTCTGGGGAGGTCTCATTGGATCTTGGCACACCAGAGACTATTTTTGCTCATACTGAGATGATCGTTCAGCAAGCCGCATCACTACTCGCCATTTGTGCCGGTGTCGCTGCTGCTGGAATGATCACTCGGAACTTTATTTTTTAGTTCTATCGACGGACAGAGGCGAGTGGAAGCTCAGCTGACAGACATTCCGCTGGATAACGATGACTATGGAAGTGTGGGAGCGCAGACATGGGGCGGGGCATGTGTCTTGGCGGAAATGGTTATGGACGATCCTGAGCGGTTTGGACTGGATTCTCCCCCTGATGGCCCTGAATCACGCAGGCTCAGCGTCCTCGAGCTTGGAGCAGGAACAGGGCTGGTTAGCATAGTGGTTACGAAATTACTGGATACATTACCATCTTTCAATCATCGCCAGGTTTCTGTGGTTGCGACCGACTTCCACCCTTCTGTGTTAGCCAACCTCTCAGGTCAAACGTCAACGCAAATGTCCCCTCCATGCACAATCAAACTACCTCGGCCCATTCCATTACCACTCATTTTCTCGATTGGTCGTCGTTCTCTGCTGCTGCTCCTCCACCGGATTATCTTTCAAACCCATTCGATGTGGTCTTTGGTGCGGACATCGTTTACGAAGTCCAACATGCAGCCTGGATCAAGGACTGTCTGAAGGGGCTTGTGCGGCATCCTTCTGATAGCGCCGTATCTCCCGCCGCTTTTCATCTCGTGATACCACTTCGTCCAACACACGCATTCGAGTCAAGCACGGTTGAGTCCCTGCTCCTCAATGCATGCGATGTCGATCCGAACGATGATGTTGACCTTGTCGTACTATCAATGGAATCTATTACATGTGATACACATATTGTTTGTCTCTTGCTCGATGCCAACGCCTGGCCATTCTTTTTGGCACTGTCTGCATAACTCTAGGTAAGCGTATGAGCCGTTACTATTCAATTCTATTCGATTCCTGATCATCTACTTCGGTCTGCAGTAACTTCTATGCCTGCCTACAGGAAGATAATAGTGACGATTCAAACCTTGGGCCGAAGTTTTCACGAAATCCCCCTCCACACAGTCCCTCAGTTGAGAAACCCCTTGAAGTGTCATGCATGTCTGACCAAGTCCATGCAATTCCACATCGTGTTTGGCATATTGCGAAAATTCATGCGCACGATTCGTTCAATTGACCGTCTTGAAGTCGTCGGGGTGCACAAGTTGGGTCATCAGCAGACATCGTGACGCGAACTTATGAGATAGGCTTACGACCTGGGGACAACATGTTGCAGGTATTTTCAACTTGTAACGTGACACTCAGGCTTCAGCAGGGTTATGTCTCAGCCTTTTCCTGTCTTGTCAGATTTCGATATCGTTTTTGCTGGAGGTGAGTACTAGAGCAACATCATATTGTGGCTGACTTTTTACATGGCACGCTGTGTGCAGGTGGTACTACGGCTTGTGTTGCCGCAGGACGACTAGCTGCGCATGATGCCTCTCTCAAGATTCTAATTCTGGAAGCGGGGGAACACACCCTTGATCAAGCCGCTCACGTTCAACCCTACCAATATATCACCCATCACGTGCCGACAAGTACCATGCTGATTCCCAATATTGGAAATCCTGGTCCGCGTCTCAATGGTCGTGCATCAATTGTCCACTGCGGTCATTGTGTCAGTGGAGGACTCAAATGTGAACTGTTCGTCGCGTTCTGACTCTTGCGGCAAGGACCATGGCTCTGATGTAATACAGTCATGGTATACACTCGAGGTGCGCCTGCCTCGGATTTCGATGACTGGGGGGCTGATGGTTGGGAATCTGAGAATTTAATTCCTCTCATGAAGAAGGTGGTTGGATTCGTTTTTTGTATATTTATCAAAGCTGAATTATTGCATCTTGCATAGCTGGAGACATATGAAGTGCAACCCGGTGGTCCAACTCATGGGGACAGTGGACCTATCAGGGTATCCTATGGTAGCTGCCAAACAGGTATCTGGGAAGAGTTCGTCCATGTTGGTACAACCTATCACAAGAGGCCATATGCCGACGACACGGATGATTTAGAAACATGCGACGCATATTAGTGTGTGCTACTGATCTTTAATCTTTATCCGACGCTGCTGACAATATCATTTCAGCCATGGGCGAAGTGAGTCTGTACTCGTAGCCTATTGCAAATGTACCTCATGCATGAGAAGGTATATTAGCGGATCGACTGGAAGGCGTTCTGACGTGGCTCACCACTATGTCTACAACCAAGCCCACAACACAAATTTACAACTCTGGGTCGACAAGCTCGTTAAGCGCATTATGTTTGAGTGAGTGGGCACATGGTATCGCAGCAACATTCAACTGTTGATGATTTTTTTTAACCCAAGGGACAAGCGTGCTGTAGGTGTTGAGTTCACCTGCGATTCAGTGTCCTGCCCAGACGCAGATCAATCTTTGAGCACCGTGAGAGCATCAAAGCTTGTTGTCGTCTCTGCTGGGACATTTGGTCCGTCAGCCATTCTCGAGAGATCTGGGATCGGTGCCAAGGAGGTCCTCAAGCGCTGCGGTATCAAGCAACTGGTGAACTTGCCTGGTGTTGGAGAATACTATCGAGGTCCGCCTTCACTCATCGAGTTGATCTTTATTTGATCTTTTAACGGTTGCCTCGTTCCATACTTTGCTGCTGACGGTGTTGTCACCATGGACCCTCTCTGGCGTGAGAAAGAGAGTGCTATACAGGGTAGGCGTGTCTTTCACCATATTCCCAACGCACCTTTCAACTATCCAAACACAGAAAGCCTAGCGCAATGGAAAAGCAATGGAAAGTCTCTCATAGCCCAAAAGTCTGCACAATTTATCGCTGCTGGCGACGTACTGATGAGTATTGCAGTGGCTGCGATGCCAAAATTAAGTGGCGGCCTGATGGAGATGAGTTGCGAACCATGGGTTCAGCTTTTCAGACACCATGGAAAGAATTCTTCCAAAATCGCCCCAGACAAGGCTGTTGCCATTTTTGCTATATGCACCGGGTGTGTGCATATCACTTCGCTTTTGGTGACGTGCAAATGCTCACAATAGCCAGATACTTTCCACTCTCGAGGGCCCTTCCTCTTCGCAACTGTCTGGGTGCTGCCTATTTAACGGTACTGCTCCCCATCTACCCCGTGATTTGGATTTGTCTGAATGTTTTCATAGCTTTACCCCAGGTCTGTTGGTAGCGTTCATATCAAACTGGGAAAGAACGGCAAGGAAGTCCTCGACTTCAACACAACACAGGCTTCCTTGATGAGTAAGTTGGTATGTCTCGTTCAGAACTTGCGTGACTGTGATATTCCCGTTCAGTCCGTCGGATATCATTCCTCTTAACTTCGGGTATAAGAAGTTGCGCGAAATATTTCGACGCATGCCTTCTTACTGAGGTGAAGTCCCTGCAGGCCACCCTTGTTTCCCGGAAGGAAGTGATGCAGTCTGCGGCGAAACATGCGGACCTGTAGACTTAAATGCGCCTGACATCATCATCATCTACACTGCTGAAGACGACGAGGCAATCGACAAATTTCATCGTGATCACGGTGAGCCCTCATTGTCATCCTCGGTTTTACGGGAAAAACTGAGTGAATTTCAGTCCAAACGTCGTGGCACTCGGTGTGTGCAGTTGGAGTTTTGGTGATTCTGCATGACTGATCCCCGCAAGTGTAGCTGGGGACTTGTGCCATGAAGCCGGAGTCAGATCAAGGAGTCGTCGACACTCGTCTAAATGTATATGGCATGACGGGCCTGAAGGTTGCAGATATGTCTATCGTGCTGAAAAATGTTGGCACGGTGGGTATTGTATTTGCAATTATTAACGTGTGGTCTAACTGTCTCCACAGAATACGTACTCGACGGCACTCCTCATTGGAGAGAAGGCTGCGCTGATTATTGCTTGAAGACTTGGGTATGTATTGCAGACCACGCGCTATGTGGTAGTGAAAGTGAACGGTTGTGTCATTATATCCAAATTTGCAGGAGTGATCATGTACTTGACATGTACTTCCATGGTACCCAGTGCGCGGTCAGTTTGTATCTCAGAAATAGCTGTTATATCATGATGATCTAGATAAAAATCACAATCACAATCATGTGTTGGAATTAGTGATATCAGCGCGGAAACTATGCAGCGGAGAACTCATGATCAAATTCAAAATGGGTCATTCATTGGTTTAGTTACAAATGCACTGGTAACCTGGCTAGGACTGTAATGTGAAATATCTGAGCGTGCCGTAGAAAAGCTGAACAAAAGAATTCGAGGTAATGAATACTATCATCGGCGATGAGAAGACACTCCAAGACGCCTCCAGCCGAAATCTAGTTATAAACGAAAGGGGTAGGTGTATATTTGGGGAGGCAATGACTTCAGACTTCAAGAACTAGTTGTGTGCCAACCAGGGAAGGGGGATTGATGGAGTAGAACAAGTGCGCGAAGATTCAGCGAATGAGAGGGAGCATGTTGGATAGTGAGAACATTGTCGATAGCAAGACTGTTGTCGATAGCAAGAACATTGTCGGCAGCGAGAGCTGGCGTGCGCAGGGGCAGGGTGTGGATGTGGTGTTCGACGATTATGGTGTCCAATGTTTCATCAGTGTCAGTGTCAGTGAAGACGCCATCCAAGTGGATGAAGTCGCAGTTGAAAAACTACCGATGGACTGCTGTGGATGGTGGTCATTGTCGCCTGAAGCAAGGCGTCCATGAGGCGTGCAGATCCGGGGATGGAATAGTTAGTAGTAGACGTCATCCGGAACTGTCGACTAGTACGACGAGTGGCCGAATATATGGCGTGTAAAAGGGGGCTAGTAATGTCGATAGTTGTTGTGCTTGGGGTTGAGTCGCCAGTCATAGTGTGTGCTGATGCTCGCACCTCAGGGTGCGGTGTGGTATAGTTGTCCTGTAGCAATTAAAACGTTAGACAATGGCAAGGTAAGAAGATGCGACATAGGACATCCCTTCGAGTCATCCTCGCTGGCTACCAGAACAGTTTCGGATGTGATTGACAGTTGGTTACAAATGGCGAGATTTGGCAAATCGGGGATAGTATTGTTTTCCGAGTCGCAGGGCATTGATTCGAGTACAGGTGACGATGAATGAGGTGGAGATGGTAGCAAAACGTCCTTGAAGCGGTTGTTGCAGGCTACCGTAGTAGAGATATCTGATGTGATGGAGAGTCGTTTACAGTTTATGATGAATGGCAAATCAAAAATGGCGATGTCGCGAGATGTTGTTGATCCGAGTACAGGAGACGATGAAGATGAAGTTGAAGCTAAATGGAATGGAAAAAAGATGTCGCCATGAGGTTAACATTATCTGTAAGAACCTGTAGTGAACGTCAGACACAACATCTTTTTGCATCTTTGCGCCCTACCTTCCACATGCCCAGCACATCGGGGACATACGCTTGCCCACATAAGATACATGACTATATAGCGACTTCCAAAGACAAACGACCGACTTTGTTGGCAAGATAGACAATTGGGCAACCACAGAATTGACAAGTCATCTTCAAATCTAGCATTCCTCCCTGCATATCGATGTTGACGACTTTGCCTAGATCACCCAAGGCAACAGCTTTTGTGACCTCTGAGATCGATCGTACTTGGTCGGTCAGATTACTAGCCATTTTCTGCGCGACACGAGTGACTTTGGATGCGAAGGCGCTCAGCTGGTCCACAATGGAGTTGACAGTGCCTTTCAAAGTTGACATCTCGCCTTCAACCTGAATCAGAGAACTTGGCCTAGTTAGACGCCAAACCGAGCCATTCAAAATTGTCGCAAAGGAGGGATGAATCCGAGGGACTTCTCCTCAGGTGGCAGAGAGGATGAGCGAGGTGGCGACACGTCTGATGTCGAGGACGTAAATTCTCCGGTCTGGGATGAAAGGGGGTGGTGCCTTGGTGCTAGACAGAAGCAGCTGGCAAGGTGGTGGTGGGCAAGGCCTTCATAGGGACGAGTCTTGTCTACAATGGAGGGCATGACAGAAGCAGTCCTTGAAAGACGAGTTCCATCATTGGCGCCAGGAGAAACTTTAGAATGAGCTTCTTTTTTAGCGACTGGACAGAAAGTTTGCAGATAGTGTGCCTGGAGGAAAATTATTGATCATTTCGACCAGACACGGTCCGTGGATGAAGTGCTTACCATGTCTTGTTGGAGAAGGTATGGTCGTCAAGCCACTTGTTCGCCAGCATGAATCCAAGGACAATGAGTCGGAACGTGGCATTGGTGACCACTTCGTCCATTTCGTCTGTGGGATCGTGACTCACGAACTCATTCTGCATGAATTGTATGAGATAAGGTCAAGATCGTACGAAGCGTCTGGTGGAAGTTCTGGGGCGTGACAGGAGAGCAGTTTCCAGGGGAAAGTATTTGAGTCACCTGTGACTCGAGTTGAAGGCGAGTCGCAAGAAGCTCTTGTTGAAGCTGTCACGAATCGACAATGTTCAACTAGATAAAACGACCCCACAGTACCGAGCTTACGAACCTGGTACGGTGACATATCGAAATCAACTTTAGATGGACTGGCGAGACGTGATCCGTTTGAGACGTTAGAATGAGTTTCGTGAGTTGCTGGAATCGTGAGTTGAGGTCCTTCATCGCTTTTGATCAATTTGCTGTACCAAGGTGAGTCGGTTAGCAATACGCAGCAGGAGTCAGACATTACTCGAAGTTCTCTCCATCGTCCGGCGCAGGGGGACCCACAAGGGACTGCAGCTCAACCTTTGGCACAGACTTAAACGACACATCAAGTGCCTGGCAAGCCGCAGTGTGAACTGGAACCTGTTGGTCATCGAAGAGAGAAACAAGCAGTCAGACCCAGTCAATACGATAAAACGACGAATCTAGGTCAGATTCCTCGCAGAACAGTGCAGGGAGATTGCAGGAGCTAATACGCTGTTTTGGCGCATCGCTCTTGGCCTGAAGCAAGAAGACGATAAGTAAACATGGAAGCTTACAGAGCATAACATCAAGGTGTCCCCACAGCCTCGTCCATGGCGCCCCGTAGGTCATCTTCTTGGTCTCCTTTCTTAAAACCCTTACCAACGCTCCAAGGATAGTGGTAAGGCGGTTGCTCAAGGCATGACAAACAACGGTGGGTGGGACGAGAAACAGGGAACGAAGTAGACGCCCAAACCTTTGATTGGGGTAAGTACATCCTCATTCACAAACCCAAGTGAAGAGGCCGATACATACCGACATGAACCTCTCCCCCCCAAGGCTTGAAGTGTGCAGTGTCTGATTCTGCAGGTGGTACTGGAACGCTGTTTCATACTACGTTAGAAATGCGTTGAGTGTCTTTCGAAAACCGAAAACTCACCCTTTGAGGTCATTCTTGACTTCTGGGGGGTGCACATGCACGAGATCGCATGCTCCAAGGGCAAAAGGCAGCAGGAGGGGGAGGAGACTCTGGAGATACCGCAGAGACTGGTGGGCGATCATCCTCATCTCCTCAGTCTCGAAGTACTTTGAAGTACTTCTGAAACTGGGACTGAGAGAACCCGCAGTTTCTGACCGAACGAAACGGACCGGACCATCAATACGTTTGAGTCGTTCGAGTTGGAGGTGGAGGCGTCGGATGGCAAGTGGAGTGGTTTCTGATTGCGAAGGTATCAGCATTTGCATTAGGGAATGATATAAAACGAAACACGCACGATAAGACGAGGTCTTGAGAAAGCGCCATCGTGTTAGTTTATCTGCGGAAAAACAAGTCAGCTGTTTCGGGCACACCCACCAGGGGAAAAAAAGCAGTAAGATGAAAAAGAAAAAAAACAGTTGACAGCACCGAAACGAGGTGGCCAACGCGACGCGAGCCTCGGGGCATGGATGGGACTCTGAGCGCGACCCAGAGGAGGGAAGCGTAACATCGTCTTCTTGCACCCCAGGCATGCGAAAAGCAAACTAAGAGCGAAGTGAAAAGGAAGAAGAAAAAAAAACAACGGCGAGAGACTCTGAGCACGACCCGGGGGGGAAGCGTAACATCGTCGACCGTGCGCCCAAAGGACGCGCGAAAACCAAACAAACTTGAGAAGAAAAAAAAAGAAAGAGGATTCGAAAACGACAAAGACAAAGACAAAGACAAAGACAAAGACAAAGACAAAGAACGAAGGACGAATAAAAAGCAAAGTTGGGACGACGCAAACGAAACCAAACATGGGCGACGATCCGAAAAAAGAATCAGGAAACGGGACGAGCACGTGATGTCCCTAAAAAGGACTGGCGCTGGGACGGGGACCGTCCGTAGGGGTGCGGACGGTCTGAACATGACTATATATATATATAGGACATGAGGCATATGATGGCAGATGACCAGGGGGCTGGGATATAAGGTAGAGGGATATATAATGGACATTTCTTGGCTTGGTCAAACTGTGGTTTGCCACCTATTCAATTATCTGGTGATTTATCTTTGATTTAGCGAAAAGAATAAAGCTTCCGCAAGTTGCCTTATATGGTCGCGGGAACAATAGCCACTTTGGGGTTACATAATAACACTATTGACGGATTTTTGGAGATAGTTGAGTTGATATGTAGTTGAGGCATACATTGGGAATCATCATTTTAATGTTGTAAATACTTGTCATTTTAAATTGGTCAGCAAGACAAGACCTGCTTAGTAATCATGGAAGTGAGAGATGGTGCCTCAAGCCAAGATGGTGTAGTCCATTGTACGTGACTCAGATATTGTTCCCGCGCCCAGGAAACATCATATTTTGTGTTCCAAACGTCAGGTGTGCAAATGCAGGGTCGGCGCAATAGTCCAGTAGATAGTGTACACCCAACTTGCCTATTGCCATGTCTCTTGGCCCACCATTAACTTCCAACCCACCATTCCTTTAAGTTTGAGTTTGAGTAATGCCTGCGTCCTTTCCTGATCCCAAACTTGCATAAGAAAATCAGCAACTCTTCTTTCCTCTATAAAGTCAAACAAGACCATGTAATTATCGATAGCAGAATTGTTCTGATGCTGGCCATTACGTGCTATATATTGTTATATGTCTATTTACTTTGTTCACCGGTTCACTGATGGATGTGGGGAAGAGATTGGCTTAGATACCAATGCCAGACCCTTTAAACCATTCTGGTCTTTAACTTCAATTATGCAACCCAGGGCGGGCCAAGCTGGTACTAGTATTAGGCTGCAAATGAATTGAGTGGTATACAAGTACACATGAAAACATTCCAGTTGACGAAACACGAAAGCGTGTACGAAAACAAGATAGCGAGAGTGCAAGAATATCATGATGAGGGTTGTTTTTACGATAGGATGAAAGAGGATCGCAGATAACTAGCTTGTGAATATATCCAAGACGACAGTAATACGCCGTAGAATAGGCTACACACCGATATGAATGAAAACCATCCTCTGCTCGAGCGGCACTTTCGTCTTCACGGCGTGAGTAGCATAGTTGAGTGCCCAGGCTGCCTTCGTGCAGTCCATGACACCTTCCTCCTTCGGATGAAACATATATTTGTAGAAAGCTTCGGCAACGTGTTTTGCGACAGAATCGTCGACCTCCCATAGCGTGCCAACGACGCTCTTGAACCCCGAAAACTGAAGACCAGCTGCGAGATGAATCACTTCGTCGGGTGTCTCTTTGTCTCCGACGGCGGTATGGCAAGCGGATAAGAATGCGAAATCGACATGAGGAATATCTCTCTCCATGATGTCAAGCAGCGTCACATGTTCATCTCTCATGACGAAATGGGAGTGGTAAGGCTGCGCAGGGTCCTGCTTGCCATGGCAAGCGAGGTGCACCCAGGTATTTTCTTCCAAAGCTTTGAGTGCGCCTGCGCGTGTGGCTGCGTCGCCAGAAATAGTGGTACGCTTGGCCGTTGCAGGGACGAGCTTATGGACAAGCTCGAGCTCGCTGTCGACAGCCAACAGCGCCTTGCCTTTCCCTGCACCCGGTTGACCTTGTCCAATCGCCACGAAGGACGGAGTGTCACGTTTCTTCATCAACCGTCTAGATCTAATTAGAGCCGAAAGTGTGGGGGTGTAAGAACAGACATAGAGATCCTCCAGGCACGGCTCCTTCGAGCGATCTGCCTTTGTAAGAAATGGGTTGGCTGTATGGAGAGGAATAGACGTGAAAGCTGCAGTCGGACACAGCCAGATTCGAGAGTGGCGCTTTACTTTGAGGACGTTCTCGAGTACGATGACGATAGGTAACATGATCTCCTCCCATACTATTCGCAACAGCACTATCAGATCTGTTCTCGTCTCCTTTGGGTTCATCCGTGATGCATGTCGTATTGCCCTGGTGAAGCGATCCTTGAGAATTGCCAGATCAGTGAGGGCGATAGACGGCAAAGGAACATGATGGGGCTCTCCTGACGTCGGGACAATAATGGCACCGCACGAGTATTGACTGGCAATGAGGATGATGACTGGGCCATGGCGCGCTGCCGCTTGCAAGTCTTTGTACGCAGGTGGGAGCAGGAACCGCGAAAACCCTTGAAGATTACGGATTTCAGCCACTGCAGATTCCCATTGCCTCGTAAGTCCTCTATACTTTGTTGCTGCTCGATCAGCAGCAGCTCTATCTGTGCTGCCTGAAGAACCCTGAGCACCAGCAATGCGTTTGTTAAGTTCTGAGACTTTGCGAGCTAGTTCGGGACTCGTGGACTCGAGATCTTCGAGTGGTGTCCTGAGTCGTGATACCAGTGACCACTGCTGGCCACGGCCCTGCTCCATGAGTTCGACTGCCCGTGGCAGATTGCCACGACGCATGGCACATGAAGCTGCATCTACAGGAAGCGACTGTGCACCGTCAAAGGCACTTGCAGCCTCGCGCCGTGCGATGATCGACGATCGCGTCATGACGTGGCTGTTGAAAAGCTCAAAACACGTTTGGTATGCTTCAAGATCAGATTCGTGTTGATAGACCTCTGCTTGGCGAGCCTAATCAATAGCCTGTGTGATACGCAGAGGTAATCCTTGAGTAGGGTGACGCGATGACAGTTTGAAGTTCTCTACAGCGAGCGACAAATCAGCAGGGTTGAGTTGCACTCGGAAACGAGACAGATAGGCTTGTTTCAGCCACATGTAGGTGAAATACCTGCTCGGATGCAGTGAAGGGAAAGCATCCAGCGACTCTTGGCAGAGATCAATGGCCTCCTCGACATCTTCATTTTTCTGAGTGTGCGTGAAACGAGAGCAAAGCGCCGAACTCAAATTGGAAAGAGTTGCATGGCGCTCTGGATGGTCAAGTCCCTTTAACCGAAGGGATTCGCGGTACAGATCAATGGTCTCGTTAAGATCCTCGCTGACATCCAATTTGTTATATCTGGTCTTGAGCGCGAGGGCAAGGTTGTTAAGTGTGGTGTCACGAGTTGGATGCCCAGGTGGGCACAACGTCAGTGCCTCGCGATAGAGGCTGATAGCTCGGGTGATGTCATCTCTGGCACCGCGTTCGACGAAACGGGCGACGAGAGCGCCCCCCAGGTTGTCCAATGAGGAATCACGAGATTCGTGCCCAACAGGGAGCAGGCGCAGCGCTTCTTCGAGCAAAGAGATGGCCTCATCGAGGTCATTAGGATTGCCTTGGTGCTCGAAACGATCGAAACGGAGTAAAAAAGCCAAGTTATTCAAGTAGACACCACGGTAAGTATGTCCCTCGGGGCACAGAGACAGGGCTTCACGACGAGATTGTACGCATTCATCTAAATCATCAATGTTGCCGCTTTGTCTAAACCGTGACCGGAGAGCATGCGAAAGCTCGTTGAGTGCGTATAGACGGCGTTGATGGCCCACAGGACAGAGGTCGAGGACGACTCGTCGAAGGCAGATGCCTTCATCAGATGCGTCTGCTGGAAGATTATTGCACCCGACGATCACATAGTCGGCGCCATTTTCCCCTGCCGCGATGCTACGAAGGTAGGTGCCCTCTGGACAGAGAGGCAGTAGCTCATGATAGAGTTGGGCGGATTCGCGGATGTCGGCAGCAGTACTTTTCTTGTTGTGGCGCCAAGTAAGCGCCTCGGTGAAATTATATAGAGAGAAGGGACGATCGGGATGGTGCTGCGGACGCAATGCAAGGGCGTTGCAGAAGAGGGAAATGGTAGTATCGATGTCTTGCAGATGACTTCGGATGTAGCCTTCAAGGCGGGCATACGCGAGGTTGGTGAGAGCTGCTGCATGGTCAGGATGGCTGGCCGGACACTGGTCCAGAACCAACTGAAAATGCTCTACAGCAGCATTGAGGTGAGAAACCGTCTCGCTCGCAACGTATTCGGCAATTTGCGCGTGGCCTGCATCTGTGTGCCGAGTCATCTCGCAGTCTGCGAGGGACTGCAGATGGCGTTCCATCAGCAAAGCTAACGGCAGGAACCAGCGTCACTCACATCAAATAGTGCGCTGTCCTGATCGTCGCAAGCCTGCACAACGGCAGCCTTCAGCGTGAGGGATGGGTGGACGCCGTGCACAGGTGGGAAGGATAGATCTAAGAAATGTAAGTACACGTGCATGAATGACGAACAAATCACTCACCAAAAGGTTCATCTCCATCATTGAGTAGCCCATCCCACGACATTTGAAGTTTACCGATGACCTCTCCACTGCCTAACATTCGATCGGCCTCATATGACGCCCTGATCTCCACCGACAATACAGGTGATGCATCTGATGATTTAAACCGATGGTCAGTTGTCAAATCATGCTCAGCAGTTACCAAGGACTTACAGAGTCACAGCATCGCCCCACACTACAGATTCTTCGAATGACAAGACACTGATGGCCGATTTCCAGCGTTTCTGGGAGTCGACGTTGATAGATATGAATATACCAGCGGGTATGCGCTTTGAAGGTACTCGAAGATCCTTTCCGCTGATGACTATAGATAGAGCGTCAGGATTATGAACTGAAAACTAAATAATAAGGAGTGACCTACTTTCGACTCTGATATATTGGCTTGGAGAGCTACCACGAGTGGTGGTTGATCGAAACAAGCGACGAACAACACGCAGCATTTTCAGTGAAAAATGAATGGAGTTCTGAATCAGTAGTTGGAGAAAACGGAGGGAGAGCGGCATGAGTGGGAGTGGAAGATGGGGCTAGAAACTGGATAACTTTTCAGCTGAAGGAAAGAAGAGGTTGAGGGTTTAGGCCCAGGTCATGCTGCACGTGCATTTCCACATTGTCGAGGGCTGTTCGCAATAGACGCTAGGACACGGATGATTGCACCAAACACTAAGAATAGAGATCACCGACTACTAGTAGGATTGGCAGAAAAATCTGTGCCAAGTGTAGACAATGACATGGTCAGACAACAGCGAAAATGGCCGGCCAATTGTAAGGTCAGAGGAGAAACACGAGTCTCGGAGTGTTTTGTGATGGTTGCTGCTCCTGGATTTGAAGTTGTACTGATCACGGTAGAATCGGTGTATTTCTCAATGCAAAGTGGCTCGGCACACGATTCGTTCGATTGAGCAGGAGGGCTAGACAATTTGAAATTGCGAGTCTCAAGAGCATAAATTCGAAAGTCGATATCGATGTGATATACATGACGAGTAGATAGAAGTACTTACTCCAGTCGACTCGACAAGCTATGATGTCTTTGTTGTTGTTTGTCCAGAATACTGGCGAAAACGTGCCTCCTGGTCAACCATACTCTCCAACCTTCACATGCACACATCCAATTTCTGTGACTGGACATCCCAGACTGCAAGACACCTGCCTGTGTTTGACTTCACTGCAAGCTTTTGCGAATCTGCTGAGAATTGAACTGCGCCCACCCAATCTTCGCTCTCGAATGGGCTAGCCACCAATTTACCGGTGTCCAATTTACATATCCACCGTGATACTGTTTTATCATCTGGCCCCGCTCGCCAGCCGCGTTTTGTCTGTAGAGATATCAATATTTGCAGTTGATCCGAAGTGAGTGTCCTCCGACTGTTTTCACAATCCCCGTCTCAACGTTACAGGCTTTCAGCTCCGCCCTATTTCAACATCCACCATCAGTGACAATCCATCGACCATCCCTTGATACAGCCACCACATTTACCCTCCACTCGCAAACACCCCACGCTTCCTCGATTTCCTTACCCACCTTCAGCAAGACAAGACCGCTCGGCAGTGGGATTTGAACTTCAGATCCCATTGCCGAGCGGCCTTGTCTAAATATCCGCTGATCATTCGCTGGCCATCTGGAAGATAGGATATGGATTCAATCCAATTTGCGCGACCCTTCAAAGCTATCGATGGTGCTAACTAACCTTGTACATTCAGAACATCACTTCCGATCCTTGGACGTTCTCTAATTCTAAAATCAGGCGTTTATCCACAGAATGTAAGATCAGCACTATCATATGTCTACTACTAGAAAGCTGAAAGCTCGTCAGTAGAAATGTAGCATCCCGCAACCTACTTCTGACCAATACCCATCAAGATCACCTAAAACTGACCACAAGGCACCCAGTGTGCAGCAGAGAGCCGCCAAATTATATTCGAAAAAGGTACAATAGATCTATAGATGAGAACAGCGAGGTCAGCCAGTGCCGGACCAGGCGTCGACTCAGTTGACGACAATTGGAGACATGTAGACTGTGTGAGAGCGTATCCGCGTCACAATATTTGGTATAACTATTAACATCTGCATCGCTGGTGTAGGCGAGCTGATTCGAGTTTCCTGGTCAATATCATTGAAACCTCACTCCAACTAAGGAGTGTCAGAATGACAGCCTGGGGCATGCGCACTACTGCCTGTTATGGTGAACATGATGAGTGTCATATGAACGAAGATTCAATTGTAGAAATTCCTGATTCTTCAAGAGACAGCTTGATATCTACTGAGCGCGTCATCAAAAGAAGCAGATTCGCGCAAAAATACAGGATGACTTATACTTTTGAGGGTCTGGTAAAGTGTTAGTTCATTGCACATGACAAGGACAAGAAGCTCACTCTTGCTGAACTCTTTCTCCTTCTGCTTTTGCGTGAACCATTGCAACGATGGAACAACCGGTTTCAATACCTCCTCCCAAACAGCGCTCCTCTCCTCTGAATCCTCTTCCAACACTTTTGCCATCCGATGTCGTTCTCCAAGCAAGGACGCGTAAATTCCTCCTTCGCTGCCGCCTTCCAACCACTGCCGCTCGTCTTATCTCGTGTGTCGTCAGCGAGTGCCTGCATGAGAGGTGAGAAGCTAGCATCAAAATAACCTGCCTTGGCAGTGCGCCATGACGAGGTGAGGAAATCTGTCGTCGGTTTAGACAGCAAGGAAGGTGTGTTGGGATTCGTGGGGCGCAAAACGAGGTGGGACGCAAGATATGAAACATTGTTGAGGAAGAACACAGAACCGAAGGGAGGCCGGTGCTGTGTGCGCGACAGAGTTGTGAGGATCCCGATGAGAGTGTTGATGACGTCGTCTGCAGGTTGAATGAGTTGTGTTCGGACAAAGGAAAGAAAACGCAACCCACAAACTGCTGAATCGTCACTTTTTCGTTTACCCAGAGTTGTACTTGGGAGTTTTCCCTACTTGTTTCCCGTCGCCCATTTCTAAATCCCATCCCCGAGCGCAGGTGGCACAGGCCCGACAGCATCCTGGACATCAGATATGTGATTCAGGTACTGCACTGTCTATATCTGGTCAGCGCGGGTGAATACAAAGCAAAAGACTGTATTAACATACCGAAATAGTGATGTCTGCTAAGCCAACACTGAGTTCACCGCCCTTGCCAGCAAACAAACTTCAAATCAGCCGAGAATTTGGGAAAGCTCCCGAAGCATACACCACGGATCACATTGAGGCCGTCTCGTAACTCATTTCCCTCCAGAGCGCATGAAAGGTGTATCTGTGCAGCGAACGCTTAATGAGGGATGTCAGATGTGACAAGATATCCGTGAAAAGGCAAGGAGAGGAGTGGGGGTTGTATCATAAGTCACTGTAATGAGGGTGTTGCTAGACAGAGGAACGAGTTCGGCGAGGAGGGTATATTCGGCCTGCGTATCTGTGCTCTGCTGAGAATTTGCAAAGTAAAGACGACAACTCGCAAAAGCACCTCAGTGGCTTTGAGCAAATTATATATCCAGATGCTAAACTTCTTCCCAGCAGCCACGCCATCTAGAGTCTCGGCTCGGTCCACAACTCGTCGTGGACACGTTTCCAGCGCTTTGCGACTCCAACTCTGGCGCATGTCCGCATACCCTCGCTGTGCATACTTGAGCGTGTTTAAAATAGCGGATGTAGCGGAGTGAGATGGATGTGTTGATAGAAGGGGAAGAATACGGCGTAAGACAACCAGGGGTGTGAGGGGCGACATCAAGGGAGGGGGAAACTCGGTAAGAATGAATGCAAGACCTAAAACTAGTGGAGATCCCGAAGAGCCTTCTGCGACAAGCTTAGAACACAACTGGGTAAGCTTCTTCGCACCAGTCTCGATCAGTCACGCCTAGGAAAGACTGTTAGAAATCATGTAAGACGGCGACGAATGAATCTGAATCATACCATATCCCTTGAATCTGCACCAGAAGACTTGAATGCAATGGCAGCATTGAGTCGTTCAAGGATATCGATGTAGGCTTCAAGTTGGCCAGGTTGCGGCCTGTTCATGATTCAGTGATGTCCTGAGCCTTAGTCGAACTGCAACGTACCCCGTAAAACCAGCCTTCTTCTACAGCAATGTCATCTCGACCACGAACTAGCAACCTCGTAGGTCTTCAGCAGATCACGACCAACATCTGTACATCACCCAATAAGATCCCATCTACGAAGCAATCTGGACTGGTAACTGGCAACTATGGGCCCGTTGCTTGAGCTTCTGCGTCGAGTTGTATAAGGGTAGGATAGACTTCTCAAATTTCACGAGGCGAGTGTCGAAAGTTATCAGGAAGGCTGTATAATTGTGCTGTGAATTGTAGCCAACAGTAGGATACGGCTGGAAATCACGCACAAGTCATCCGCTGTGAGATGCGGTGTGTCTTGTTGAGCTGTATCATGACAGAACAGTCAACTTGAACGATTTATGGATCCGCATGGACAGAGGACGAACATACCAGCTCGATTTCTGCACTATCATCGTCCATAATAGAACTGCAGGATCCTGAATTCTGTGTGAAAGTAATGCACACGTACTGGTCTTCGGACGAAATTGATCATGTGGGTGGTTGTTTGCCGAAGATTTCATGGATTCAAACTTCAAATTCAAACCTACGTTCAACCACCTCTACCGTATCAAGTGGCCTACCGTGTACTGGACAACCGTGACATTGCAGCGCTTACAACTATGACAAAGTTTGTCTTCAAGTGGCTTATCATGCTCTGGCACATCTGGAAGGCTGCCCAAGCTCTTCCGAGTCGGAGTATTCAATTATTTAACTGATTGTTGCCCCTGGATCATCAAAGATTCGCTGACTGCTTCAATTGGAGAGGAGCCTCTAAGGATTTCCGGCAAAAAGTGGAACTCCGCTCAAAATACGCTGACCGTCTGCCAGTGATACTAGTAAGAACTTTGTTGGGCTCATCTCTTGCAAATGGTCAATGAATATTTTTCAGTGCACAGGAGACATATTGTGGTGAGAGTAGGCACTTGTATATGCATACGCTTACCAGGAACAATGCCATCCCAGAGCGTGCTGCCCCGAACGAACTCGGATCCGGGATCAACTTGAACGACAGTCCAGACGACTTGCTGCCGGGTTTAGCGGCATGCTATTATGCAACGATGCCAACCATTCATGCATCCTGAGTCTCTGAAAGACCTCTTGTCAGTTTTCCGATGTGAGTGCCCACTCTTCCAAGTCAAAATTCGATTTCCTTACAACGGCACAATGGCTCGGTAGCTATTATGTCCACCACCGTGGCACTACGTCAAACGGAAGCAAATCTTTGCTGTCAATGTGGTCTGTGAACACGAACCTGTCTCATGTTATGTCGCTGTCCATTGATGCTTTATATGTTTCCCATGGCGACCTTTGCTTCTTTTCATGGTTGGTTATTGAGTATACCGCGACTCTACGAGACACAATTCAACCGGACCGCAAGATATGGCTATTATTTACCGACTCTTTCCGAACACAGTCACGATGGTCTGGTATCTTTGTAGCGCGACTACTACGTTCCAAAGAACATATGAAATTGGTTTGCGTATTGTAATATATAAGGCACACCGAACCGTTCAGGCCATCCCTCAGACCCCACTGTCGTCACTACCCCAACTATGGCATCTGACCATTCTGATGTTGTATCGATCTCCCCCTCAAAGGAGCATGTCGCGTGCAAAGAACTTGATCTCGACGTAGAATTTGGTGGTACAGAGGCACGAAACAAGCTGGAGCGCAAATTATTGTGGAAACTCGACCTGTGCATGTCAATGCTGGTTCTCATGAGTATCCTTAATCTTGTGAGTAACCTCGCGTTAAGGTGTCTGACCAATGCATATCTCATTATTGTTCTAGATAGATCGGAACACTGCTAGGTACGCCCTTCTCATAATTCGCTGACGTATATTGTTCACAATGTGTAAAGTGCAGCCCGCTTACGAGGGTTCGTCACCGACCTTCATCTCGAGGGCCAACAATTTGCGACGGTGTTGTCTATTTTCTATGTCGGATACATTATTACACAGATTCCCTCCAACATGTTTCTCAATTACATTGGAAAGCCGTCGCTTTATCTGCCTGCTTGTATGGTAATTTGGGGATTGATAATAGCGCTGACTGGGAATATTACAAAGTATGACTGATCAATGATGTCTGACCGAAGACTGACCATAATTCTCATAATAGTTTCGTCGGGGCACTCCTAACACGATTCTTCCTCGGTCT
Organism: Suillus occidentalis; assembly: GCA_016628085.1. Classification (NCBI taxonomy): domain Eukaryota; kingdom Fungi; phylum Basidiomycota; class Agaricomycetes; order Boletales; family Suillaceae; genus Suillus; species Suillus occidentalis. The sequence continues at coordinate 194 of JABBWB010000202.1, read as the reverse complement.
CGTGGAAGCAGCATTTTTCCCCGGCGCCGTTTTTTTGATTTCGAAGTGGTTCGTCTGCTGTTGAGCATGTTGTAAGCGGATGCACTCAAATACAATTTGCAGGTACATGAGAGGCGAAATTGGCTCCAGATTGGCTATCCTCTATTGGTAAGGGCGTCACTATGCTGGTGGGCATATCTGTTCATCGGCGGCAC
>JABBWB010000201.1:0-78372 GCA_016628085.1 Suillus occidentalis | reverse complement strand
AAGCTTCTACTCGAACGTAGAGGAAAGAGTGACCCCGAATTATCTAGGCACTTGGAACACATAATGGCATTGTTCACATTATCGATTTAACGGGCAAACGCATCAAGTCGTACAAGCCACATCAAGCTTCGGTGAGTGATACGGAATTTGACAGTACTGCGGACTTCGTGGCGACTGGCGTCTATCGATGGTAGGGGTTGATTTTGGATCGACCATAATTCTAATAATTTTACAATCGGACGGTCGTTATTCAATCCCTCTCGACCCATGAGTCATACATGTTCGACATGAAGACGACCAATCCGGACTGTAGCACTAGAACCTAATTTTGCGAAGAAAAGCACTCGATCGTTTGTGTGCGGAGGTATGGCTGGGACACTTGTACTGAGAGAGAAGGGTTGGCTGGGGCATAAAGAAACAGTCCTCCACTCTGGGGAAGGTCCAGTTGGCATGTGCGATGGCGGGAACGCCTAATCGCGTGGGCGAATGACTTGGTGGGTTCTCATTTATATATCCTGGCCATATTTTCACTGTTCATGAGCAGGGGTGTCAAGATCTACGATACCCAGTCCCAGATGCGCATTACATTTATCGAGCGCCCAAATGATAGCCCTCGGGCGGACCTTTTCAAGTGCACTTTACATTGGCAAGATGATACGACTCTCCTGATAGGATGGGCGGACTACATAAAGATTGCGCGCATTCGAGAACGCCCATCTACGGCAACCGCATCAGGCAATTCTAATCAGCCCCCTTTCATTGTTGAGATCACTGCCGCATTCCAGCTTGACTGCATGATCTCAGGGATTTTATCTAACTCACTCTCGATGCCAAGATCTCAGGACGGATCTTCCGTGCAGGACACAACGCCGTCGTCATTTTTGATATTGGCCTACCAAGCGCCAGATACATACGGCGATGAAATGACGGAAGATCGTGCAAGACAAGCTCGTAAAACAGCTGAGCGCCCTGAACTACGGATAATCTCTCACACAGGTGAAGAGCTATCGGCCGATGCACTTGGTGTCACGAATTATCAAGCATGGAGTTGTAACGACTATGTGATGGCGGAGGTCGACGGGTCGAATTCATCCGGAAGATGTCACGTCGTAATTAGCCCTAAAGATATTGTCATCGTGCGCCCCAGGGACAGAAAGGATCACATCTTGTGGCTCGTAGATCATCAGCGGTATGACGAAGCTCTCGAAGAAGCAGAGAAACTTGACGAGGACGAACGCTCTGCGGACGGCGATCAGTCTGAGATCAGTCCTGTCGCTATAGGAGAGCGATATATCAGACATTTGGTGGCTGAGGGTAACACCACCTTTGATACCATTTCTGCAGACATCAGCTTAAAATGTTGTCAGGCAACTTTGTTAAGGCTGCAAGTATATGCCCGACTGTCTGTAACACAGACGTCGAACGTTGGGAAAATTGGATTTTTGTTTTTGCTCAAAGCAAGCAACTGCAGGTGGGTTGATTCTAATGCCATATGCATGCAGCTTAGCTGTTGTTTTTTCGCAGGTAATCATTCCCCATGTCCCCACAGAGGCACCCCAACTTGGCCACCTAGTCTATGAGATGATTCTTGCGCACTTCCTTGTGCATGATAGGCAGGTATATCATATGGATGTCTTGGACGTAATTAGCACTGATCTGTTGCATAGTCTCTAATGCGCACTATCAAGGAGTGGCCGAAGTCGATTTATGATGTATCCGCCGTCATTGTTGCGGTGCAAGCAGAACTTGACCGATCACCATCGTCATCATCCTCAAGAAGCTTACCCGCACCAGACGCCGTCATTCTCATGGAATGCTTAGCTGAGCTGTTTGTGTATTCATGGAGTTTTTTATTCTCGCTAATCTCGGCTCCAGTTATACTGCCAATCGCCAATACGGAAAAGCCCTCCCGTTTTTCCTCCGCCTCAGACGACAGAATGTATTTGAACTCATCCGGGAGCATAATCTTTTCACCGATGTGAAGGATCAAGTGCTCTTGTTGATCGAGTTTGATCAAGAGCTCCTTGAGAGGCGGAAACAAGAAGGCACGGAAGCTGAAGCAAGTTCCAGCGAAGCAATCGCTCTACTGGTGGATCATATCCATTCTATACCTGTGAGATCATGTTCTCCTGTCTTTAAACTTGTCTGAATAGTTGAACAGATCGTCCGCGTAGTTCAGCAGCTCCGTGATCGCCCCTTCTATCTCTTCCTTTACCTAGATGCTTTATTTAAGAAGGACTCTCAGCTTGGGTCTGAGTTCGCCGATCTTCAGGTAAGCCCACCAGTGGACATGAGTTTGAATTCCTGTTGTATTGATGTACATCTACAGGTTACGCTGTTCGCCGAATTTGCAACACACCGCTTGATTGATTTTCTTCGGGCAAGCACTTGGTATAATCTTGAGGCGGTCCGTCATTCATTGAAGCTGGTTACATTGGTGTCTGACATCCTTCAGGCATACAACGAGTGCAAGAATAGGGATCTTGTGACCGAAATGGTGTTCTTACTTGGTCGCATGGGTAACAACAAGAAGGCGTTAACGCTCATTATTGAGCGCCTAGGCGATGTGCATATGGTACGTTGCTTAGCAGACGAAACTAACAAAGAGTGACAATCATCAAATACAGGCCATCGAGTTTGCTAAAGAGCAAAGTGATGATGACCTTTGGGAAGACCTCCTCAAATATTCTGAAACGCGTCCAAGTAAGCAATTGATGAGAACCAAATTTTGCATGGCTCACTCCCTGTAGCTTTCATCCGCGGTCTACTGGAAAATGTCGGAGCCGAAATTGACCCCATCCGTTTGATTCGTCGGATCAAAAATGGGTTGGAAATTCCTGGCCTCAAGGAAGCATTAATCAAGATTCTTCATGATTTCCATCTTCAAATCTCCCTTCTGGAGGGATGCCAAACAATTCTTAATGGTGACAGCTCTGACCTTGCCAAGACGCGCTCAAAGGGCCAGAATAGCGGGTTCTTCATGAAATGTGCGAAAACTTGTTGCTGTACTCTTGCGTCATTGATAAACTCGATGTCTGTTCTAGCACGAATGATTTGTGTGTTATGCACGCAACCTTTACAACAATCACCACAAGACCTTCTTTTGCTATTCTTGTGTCATCATGTAGTTCATGCCAGTTGTGTAGATGGCATGACAGACATTTATAACCACGAGGAGCCCAGTACAGGCTTAACTGTGCTCACCAGTGGAGTAAGCGCTAAGATTGCTTTGTGAGTTCACCCATCCACGCTTTTTTCATTTCTCATTTTGTTTGTTAGCGCTTCTGTAGTGCGGGCCAAAATCCATCAGGGTTGTCCTGTTTGTCACCGGAGGAGCGAAGGGAATCTGATGTAACTACACGTTTTGTCCCTCCTATGCATGATTTACCGTATACCTTGCATTCACGCAATCATCTCTTCTGAATATCAATTCACTTACAGATTCAAAGCGTGTTCAACTATGTAATGGTGGAAGTGCCCTCCCCCTTTCGTTTGTGGGATACGTTTCTCAACGTGCCGACATTTCGTCGATACTTTCGATCAAAGCAAAGCAAACAGCTTATAACAATTGCGATCGGATCCTTCCTCCCGGTCACATTTGTGTATATATTCGGACTCTTGCGACAGCTTTGCAACGGGCTTGGGAATATTGAAGCGGCTTTCACCTGCTTAATCTCTAAACAAATCACACCTTTCACTCCTGGTCGTGCATTTGAATTTGCAAGCCTCGTGGGGTAAGAAGTTCAGTACTAATACAAGAAACCTGGATATCAAAACTACCGTCCAGGATTTAGCGCAACGCCAAGATCCAAGGATGATTAGAGCTCCACTCACAGGGCGTGCTCAATACGATAGTGATGATCTTAAACAATTTTTGGAGGATAATTTCTGAGTTGCTCAAACTATCAACCAGGAAGGTAAAGATATTGGACACAAGGAGGTCACAAACACCGAACGACGGCAAGTACTGCTACGAGGCTGAATCTGGCACGCCGCGTGTTTCTGTTAAAGGAAAGGATGCGGAGACCTAAAACAGCGACGCTCGGCGCTCGCGACAAGGAAGGAATTGCGCACAGGCAATAGTTTGCATACCTGGAAGAGTGCGAAACACAACATGTTTGCGAGGAAGATCAAAACCTTTCCGAGTCACCATATACACCGAAGACGACAAGAAAAGCACAGCACCATCTGCAGTGCCTGCTGTGCGGTTTGCACGACGAACAATAGACGACACCTTTATTCTGTCCGACAAGCATACATCATTTCCTGTACCGAGCATGCCAAAATTCGTCCCGGCTACGGACAACAGCCCAAGATAATACACATTTTAAAGCTTTATGCGGAACAGACTTAGGATGCCTGATCCCAGAATTAGCTCTGCATGAGGGAATTTGACCCACCGCATCCAACGAGTGAAGCCCATATGATATAGGATGATGACGTGTGGGCCTGAGGGTCCAGCACTAAGGAAGTGGAAGTTTGATACATGGAGTCTATTATAGACGTTCACACGTCCAAAGCAACTACAAATGTTTTGTCGCCCATCGTCGGGTGGGAAAAGGACAAACAACTTTGACACTTTGGTCATGACATGCACAGCTGCCATGCAGAGGGGGTGTTAGGGTCCATATAAACAAGGCGGCAGTGCTCAAAGCAAATAGCTGCACTCACATCCAGGAATTCCCCTTTCTGGAGTTCTTTGCTACTAAAGCGCCTCTCGGTAAGACCAAAGTCTCGTCCAACTGTGTCTCCAGCGCGGATGAACTGATATTCAGTTTGACCAGGGGACCCGTCTTCGAATTTCTGCCAACGTCGGTCACATAGCACGCTGACAACGGAATAAGTCACCGTTAAACTTCCACTTCCGAAGAAACCTTGCCCGTACTTGACTACTAGGTATCGCTCAAGGAGACGCAGCCATGGCTTCTATATCGACGAAAGTAGCTGCCACAAAATCGATTCTAACACCGTCAATAAATTTGAAGGGTCATGGAAAATGGATTAGATCCATTTCCTATTTTCCAGATGGCCAGCGAATGATCAGCGGATCTGAGGATACGACCACTCGGCAATGGGATCTGAAGGCGGGCAAGGAGATCGAGGAAGCGCGGGGTGTTTGCGAGGAGAGGATATATGCAGTGGCGGTATCGAGGAATGGCCGATGGGTTGTCGCTGCTGGTGGAGATTGGGATAGGGCAGAACTGAGAGCCTGTGATGTTGGGACGGGGATTGTGAAAACTTTCAAAGGACACTCAAATCGGGTCACCTGTATTGACATCTCTGCGGACAACATGTGGCTGGCGAGCGGGTCATGGGATGCAACAGCGCGGATATGGAATTTAGACACTGGCAAACTTGTGGCTGGTCCATTCAAGAGCGAAAATTGGGTGGGCGCAACTCGATTCTCCCCAGATTCGAAGAAACTTGCAGTCAAGTCAGATACGGGCAAATATCTTGAAGTCTGGGATGTCCAGTCACAGAAGTTGGACGTGAAGGTTGGGAAATTTGGTCGACTACCAGGCACATATTCGCCAGTATTCTGGACAAACAACAAAACCATCATAGCCGCATTCGGTTTCACCGAGGAGGAGGACATCACAACCATATACGAATTCGACGGATTAACGCTGGAGACTATCGGAACGGCCTTTCAAGGACACACCACGACCATTGGTGGGCTAGCACTTTCTTTTGACGATGCTCTTCTCGCTAGCGCTTCCAACGACAACACCATCAAGCTGTGGGCTGTCGAGTCCCGCCAGCTCCTCGCTTCCTTCGATGTTCAGAACCCCATTAGACTTGTGCTTTCGCCCAACTCACTCCAACTAGCTTACGCGACATACACCGAAAACAATGATAAGATCTGCATCTGCGATACTCCCCCCGACGTCCTTGCTCAGGCCTATGTATGCATTCTCCCAAACATGTACTGTTCATGTGATAACATCCCATTACAGAATATTACATGCAAAAAGTCAAACCTCGATCACCTACTGCGTGTGCGCATCTCATCCCCTCATGACACCACTCATTGATTTCATTGCAGTCTCATACAACACGTCCTCCTGCCGGGCACTGCAGACCGCCGATATCTACCATACCTATGGTGCAGAGATCTCAGCCTACAAGAGACTCGCAGCAACTTGCTTTCCTTCGCCTTTCCAAACTCCTTCGCTTCCCTCGCGGGAACATGGTCCCTGTTCGCCGCATCCAGTCCCGTGATCCACTAGATGTATGTTGTGATTCTTATATCTCTGTTCTTCGACAGTTTGCTCCATGATGACACAACAGGTCCCCGCCACATTACCCCTACCATCCTCTCTCTCAACTCAGCCCGCAACTCGATTTGACCACGTCAGTCTTCACTTTTTATACAAAACTCAGATTACATGACCGAGTGTGCATCCAGTTTGAAATGCGTTCTCCGCCTCCACCCTCAAACGGAATCGTACAATCCCTACGACAGCATCTTTCTTTCCTCGTACCTAGACACAGCCATGGGCCACCAGTCGTTGAAGTTGCACCAGGCCGCAAATTCACTGTAACGTTCATTTTCTCATTTCTCTGCGCCTTTTCTGATTTGCGCCCCATAGCGGCTCGCTGCTGCCAAACTACCGGAATACAAGAAGTTAGACGATACTCGACATCCGTCTGGCCAACAGGGTACCGTGCCGTAGGAAAACGAAACATCTGACATTGATTCGCTGCCAGACGTGCACTGGTGCACAGCGTTCCTCTGCTATTACTCGTGTTGGTCGCATGGCAGATTGAGGATGCCTCCTCGATGGCGCTTGGAGCGCGTTGACATACCTCACCAGGATGGCGCAGCCAATAGCAGCTCTGGTGTTGCTCACGGCCGCAGTTGAATTCGTGTATACTCATTGTATCCTCCATAACTGATGACTTCACACATGTATATAAATCCGATGCCATCTGCGATACTCGAGGCATCTTACACGTTCACTCAAAGAAGATGTTGATCTGGCCAAGATTAAAATGATATCAAATTACTTTATCATGGGCTATAGTGAGACAGGTGAGACGTTTGTTTCCGTCAGTAATCAGATGCCGCACCAAGCTTCTCTCCTTTCTACTTTCACTTGCTTCACTCGCTCAAACTCCAAACTTCATACGGCATTTGTGGTATTCGTTCGGAATCAACCACAACCCAAACATTGTGCGAACAAGTATCAAGGCTGCAGCGCTGAGCATGCGACTTAGACGACATGGTTGCTCAGATTCAAGCGAGGTTACGTCTCACTCCCAAATCATCGGCTTCACCACCACTGGTTTTAAATCCTCTAGTCTCCTATGCTCTTGGAACGGACTGGATATCGAGTCCCGCATGATCGATAATCTTTTCCGATCGATATCAATCTCCGCTTCTCCAGACCCTCTTTTCAAGGACCATTTTTTTGAATACATCTTGCAATGCTCTTGCAGTCCCTTGGAGTCCAGATTGTCCTCCTCTCTCTGGAGCATCACTTTGGATACGCGCTTGACTGGTCCGATCGCTGACTGTTTACTAACATGTGTCAACGGACCTTGCGCTGGCTTCGATCGTGCACCAGAATACGTATACTCGAGTCGACGACTGGATCAGCCCTCGTGTGTTTTGGGATCCGCCTATTTTCCCAACGTCGCTCGAGTTGATCCGAGCGAGTTCCAATCGATCTCCGCACTTTTCAAGTTTGCTTTTGGGGCCGAGTGGGTATGTCTTACGTTCAGACTTTTCATGACTCCTTTGAGGGAGATCAACTTCGTGGCTGGTCCATTCGGTGAGAGCGAAGATGAGGTGGGCGCAGTTTGACAGTAAGGTTACGCCTGGGGAAGCGCCTTGATATCTAGGATGTCCAATCACATAGATTGGATGTTAGGGTTGGGGAATGTGGTGGATCAGGAGCTCGAACTACAAGTTCGTTAATTCTGTGGCTCTCGGCTGTACACTGTACACCTTGTGGTCGATTCTGGGTGACGTCGATGGGCATTGGTCGGATGCAGGTTACACTTTTAAATTTCAATTTTCGACATGACAATTGCTGGTCATGAATTCTGTGGATCAGCGCCTCATCGTGGCGTTAGAGAGGTGTTGAAATAACGGAAATGACGTTCTGAATGCATAAGGTGATTGAGACGTGGTCAAAAACGAGATAAAAAAACAGTTTCCTAAGCATTCATGTGTCTGTTGTGTTGCGTACGCATGTACTCAGAACAGTTTGATGAGAAGGGATGAAGAAAGGTGGTCTTTGTAGGTGTTCACGCGTCTGAAGCGAAATTAAAGATAAATATGTTGTCGCCCAGCATTGGGTGGCTTTGACGCTTTAGTCATGGTAGTGACATTAGGGCGGCCATGGCTGTGAGGCGAGAAGCGATGAATGGAAAGATTCAGGGCGGAATGCACAGCTGATATGCCAAGGGGGTGGGTTTGGGTACATATATGCAAGGCGGCACTTGAGGCTAACAGCTGCACTTGCATTCAGGAATCCATCAAGTTCTTCGCTGCTAAAGCACTAACCTCTCGGTGACACCAAATTCTCGTCTGTATCACCAGCGCGGATGGACTGATGTTCAGCTTGAGCAGGGAACCCATCTTCAAATTGCTGCCAGCGTTAGTCATATAGCACGCTGACAACGGGACGCCTCACCATTGAACACTTCCAAAGAACTTTACCCGCACTTGACTACAGAGTTCCACTAGCGGAGACGCAGCCATGGCTTCGACATCAACGAAGACAGCTGCAAGGAAATCAATTTTGTCACCATCAATGATATTGAAGGGTCATGGACAACGGATTTATTCCATATCCTATTTTCCAGATGGCCAGCGAATGACCAGCGGATCTTGGGATAAGACCGCTCGGCAATGGGATCTAAAAGCGGGAAAGGAAATCGAGGAAGCACAGAGTGTGTGTGACGGGAGGGTATATGCGGTGGCGGTCTCAAGGGATGGTCGATGGGCCGTCACTTGCGGTGGAGATGGCAATCACGGGGAGCTGAAAGCATGTGAGGTTGAGATTGGGATTGTGAAAACATTCGAAGGACACTCACGAGAGATCACCTGCATTGATATCTCTGCGGACAACGCATGGCTGGCGAGCGGGTCATGGGATTATACAGCGCGGATATGGAATTTGGAGACTGGCAAACTCGTGGCTGGTCCATTCAAGAGCGAAGGTCCAGTGGGCGCAGTTCAATTCTCAACAGACTCGAGGAAGCTTGCAGTCAAGTCAAATACGGGAGCATACCTTGAAGTCTGGGATGTCCAATCACAAAAATTGGATGTGAGGAGAGGGGAATACCCTGGGATACCAATCACATATGCGCCAATTTTCTGGACAAATAACAACAAAACGGGCTCAGGTATTTTGCCGCATCCTGCCGCACCTTGCCGCACCACTAACGCATCACTGCCGCACCCGCACCAAATCAAGACTTTCACTCTCAGTTTCAATGATCACTGTTGGCGAGCTCCATCGTCCAACCCATCAATTATGTGCCATACAGTCGTATCTTTGAGAGTCTAAAACCCAGAGAACAAGTTGGGTATGTTGCGGGGATGCGATAGGGAGCGGTAGCTTCAATTAATGGTTAGTCTTAATATCTCACAGACATTGACACTCATGAAATTCCGCTGAAACCTTGCTTGTCGTTGGTGCATCAAAACGAATTATTGATTGGCTAAACTGCGCTACCTATGCACATGCCTGCACTATCGTAGTGTCAAAACGCAAGAAAAATCAACTCGAGCATTCAGCCCGAAAGATTTGGATCGAAAATCACTCACTTGACGTGGACTCAGTCCCAACACCAGAAGAGCACAAATATGATGCTCCAGGCTGCCTGGCTCGACCTTCAACTAAGCTATGATTTGTCCTCGATGGATATAGACGTTGACTTGGAGTGTCGTGACTTGGCATCCTAGAACAGTGAATGTTTGAGCTCTCGTTGGCTGCAGGTGCTGCAGGGAATGAACAATGGGGAAAAGATGCTGGTGCTCACCAAGACCAATAGAATCCATACGAGGGCCTGCCGGAGTACTGGAATCATAGTGACCGAGAACCAGATGCACCGGAATTTGAAGGAGAAGTGGATGCGAGTTATTATCATGTTATATCATGATTTACTCTGAAACACTTTTGACAATAGTGCGGGCCAAACTTTAGTGAGGGAAGTGAGCTTGAAGTCATTACTAGAAATGTGAAACAAACCAAAAAGCCAAAACCACGGCCATAACCAAGGAAGGTACACAAGCTGTCCTAAGCTGACAGTAGTCCATAGAGCTTTCGTACTGTGGAAGCAAAGAGTATTGTCTGTGTTGCCGAGTTTCGCGTGGCTGTGCAACTGCCGCATCACTGCCGCACCACTGCCGCACCACTACCGCATCACTACCGCACCACGAAGTTTAACTATCATTATCGTATCACTGCAATTCTCACTCAAATACATGTATTATCATGTTTTTGAGTCAATAACTATATTCATGGCTTGTAAGGACGACATAGACTCATTACACAGGTATATAAGACACTATTAAGTAGGGTGCGCCAGTGATGCGGCAGGATGCGGCAAAATCCTAAGGCCCCAACAAAACCATCATTGCCACATTCAACTTCACCGAGGATGAGCTTACCAAGATCTACCAATTCGACGCATCGACGCTGGAGACTGTCGGAATTCCCTATCAAGGGCATACCAGGCATGTCACAGGGCTAGCGCTTTCATTCGACCATGCTCTCCTTGCTAGCGCTTCCTTTGACAACACCATTAAGTTGTGGGCTTTCGAGTCCCGCCAACTCCTCGCCTCCTTCGACATTCAAAATATTCTTAGACTTGTCCTTTCACCCGACTCACGCCAACTAGCTTACACGGTAGACACCGAAGGTGATTGCAAGATCTGCATCTGCGATACTCCCCCCAACATCCTTGCTCAGGCCCGCGTACGCATTCTCCCAAAATATGTTTTGTTCGTGTGCTAACATTCCACTACAGAATATTGCACGCAAAAGGGCAAACCTCGATCATCTACTGCATGTGCGCATCTCATCTTCTCATCACACCACTCACCCATTGATATCATTACAGTCTGATGCAACTCGTCCTCCTGCTGGGCAACGCAAACCACCAATACACGCCATACCTACTGTGCAGACTCGGAGGCCTCCGCCTACCAATGACTCGCAGCAACCCGTTTTCATTCGCCTCCGGCAACTCCTTCACTTCATTCCTCGCACGAACGCAGGTCCTCCTCGTGATCCTCTAGATGTAAGTCGTGTATCTCAGTTCTTTAACAATTGACTTGACGATAGCACCTCAGGCACCGGCTACATCGCCCCTACCATCCTCACTCTCTGGGCAGACCGCAACTCGATTCAATCAGGTCAGTCTTAATTTCTTAATGTCTTGGTAAACTCGCATCATGACAGCGTGCTGACTGCGTATCAAGTTCGAAATAAGTTCTCCGCCTCCACCCTCGAACTCAGTCGTTCAATCCCTACGACAGCATCTTTCGTTCCTCGTGCCTAGACACAGACATGGGCCACCCGTTGTTGATGTCGCACCAAACCGCAAATTCACTGTAATGTGCATTTTTCCATTTCTCAGTGCCCTTTCTAATTGGTGTCCCCTAGCGGCTTGCTGCTGCCAAACTACCGGAATACAAGAAAGTAGACGATACTCGACATCCGTCTAGCCAACAGGGCGCCGTACCGCAAGAAAATGACACAGCTGACATCGATTCGCTGCCAGATGTGCATTGGTGCAAAGCGTTTCTTTGCTATTGTTCGTGTTGGTCACATGGTAGACTGAGGATGCCTCCTCGATGGCGCTTGGAGCGCGTTGACATACCTCGCCAGGATGGCGCAACGAGTACAAACAGTGGTGGCGCTCCCAGCCGCAGTTAAATTTGTATACATTCATCTCACTACTGTATCTTCCATAACTGACTTCACACTTATATATTAATTCTACGCCATTTGCGATACTCAGTGTCCCTCTACAAGATGAACATGAATGAGTCGTGTTGTAATCTTTACACGTGTGCTCATCCGATGATGATCTAGTCAAGATTGAAATGATATCAATATACGCAATCATAGACTATAGTGAGACAGGTGAGACATTTGTTTCCGTCAGTATTCGGATGTCTTACAATTGCTCTCTCGCATATATAAGGCTGTCGTCCAAATTGACCTTCTCACCTTTTTACTTCCACTGCATATAACATTGCGATCGGCAACACCACCCTTGTGCGATTTCACAAGTATCAAGCATGCGACTCAGGCTTAGACTACTTCATTCCCTGGATTCGAGCGAGGATAGTTTCAGATCATCGGGCCTTCGCAACCACTGGCCCAAAATCCTTTTTTCTCCGATGCCTTGGGAATCGAGTGGATACCGAATCCCGCACAACCGATGATCTTCCCGATATCGATTTCCGCTTCTCCAGAACCTCTCCGATCTCATGTTTTTCTTGGAGCCCGCCTCGAATCCTTTGCTCTTGCAATACCTTTTGAGTTCCGATTGTCCTTCACTCTCTCAAGCATCGCGTCGGACACTCTCTTTGCCAACCCGATCGTTGGCATTCAATGAGCTCACCATTATCGACGGATCTTACCACCCTAGCTTCGATCGTGCACCAAAATACTTATACTCGAGTTAACTGGATCAGGCCTCAATGTTTCACCCTTGGGATTCGCGTATTTTCTGAAGGTCATCCGAGTTCATCCCACCGAACAGTGCACTCGAACTACAATATTTTCTGTGGTTCTCGATGATGGTTGAAATTCACAAGCCTGGTACAATTTGACATGCGACTTGGATCCACCTGGATTTGCTTTCACAAGGTCACGGAGATTTGTTCGACAAACGAAACATCTTTATTCTGGCTATTCTGTTTTCCTCGTTGGTTCGACACAGCCCTTGGATTCTTCTGTCTACTATGACCTGCATCGATTTCCAGTTCGATCACTGCTTCTCTTCTTTCTGAGGGTGTCTGGCTATCCAAGAATTTGAAGTCCCTATGGGTTCCAATCGATCTCCGCGCTTTTTCATGTTCGCTTTGGGATCCACTCAGCCGAGTCAGTTAATGCGAGGCAAACTGTTCGCACCTCCTTTTTTGATGGACCTTACTCGTTCGATGGGACGATGACGGTTGATCCACTACCAGGAACTCGATACAGCCCATGAACACCACCCAGAACTGATCACAAGGCGTCCAGTGTGACGTCGAGAGCTAAAGGATCAAATCCACAACAAGTACGATACATTAAATGTGTGAACGCGAATGGCAATATCTGAATCAGCCAGTCTAGACATCGACTCGGACGACAATAATCGACGCCCTGGCATTTGTCGTCGACAATTGGAGATCTGCAGACTGCTTGAGAGTGTGTCTACGCCTAAAAGGGTATAGGCCATCTGCGTCACTGGTGCAGGTAAGTATCGACATCAGTATTGACATCTGTTTCGAGTCTAACTTTGCATGTGCCTTGTACTGGTGACCAAGATCATTCGTGAAAGGTGATAGGAGCAGTCGAGCAGCAGTAATAAGATAAAACAACCAAGCATCCGAATTCAAACGTCGAAGATACTGTGCGAATCTCGGAAAATCCCGAAGTTATATTCCGTTGGGCAATGAAGACAAACCAAGGACATATCTGACACGAGCATCGAAAAACAACATTGGCTTGGACGTAGGTTGTGAGATGTTGTATATCTACTCACAAGCTTCTGAGTTTTGTACCAGCAGATGCATGGCAATGGGTGAGCGCTTGATCTGAGCGTCAGAGAAATGTTCAAACATTCCTGCATCCAAGCCGAAACCGAATAACACATAACAACGTTTTGTTGCCCGTCTTTGAGAGTGGCACTTGAGTAGTGGCAGTGACTTGCTGTGAACGAGAAGCGAGGAGAAGCAACTGTGATGAATGGAAGCATGCAGGGCGCAATGCACAGCTGCCATGCTGAAGGGGTGTGTCGGGGTGAATAATATACAATATATGTGAGGCGGCGCCTAGTAAGTAACTTCACTCACATTCAAGAACTCATCGCTCATCAAGTTCAGCGCGATGACCGAAACCTCTCGGTAACACCAAAATCTCATCTGTGTTTTCAGCGCGAATGAACTGACGTTTGGCTTGACCAGAGGGCCTATCGTCGAATCTCTGCTAGCGCTACCCACACTACTTCCAGACGCGGCCATGGCCTCCGCATCGACAAAGGCGGCCGCTACAAGCTCGATTTTGAAACCATCGATAACTTTGAAGGGTCACGAAGAAGGAATCAAATCCATGTCCTATTTTCCAGATGGTCAGCGAATGATCAGCGGATCTGGTGATAAGACCGCTCGGCAATGGGATGTGGAGGCGGGCAAGGAGATTGAGGAAGCGCGGAGTGATTGTGAGGGGTGGGTATATGCAGTGGCGGTGTCAAGGAACAGCCGATGGGTTGCCACTGGTGGTGAAAGTGGGGAGCTGAAAGTCTGTGAGGTCGAGACGGGAATTGTGAAAACATTCAAAGGACACTCACGGACAATCAACTGTATTGATATCTCCGCGGACAACACACAGCTGGCGAGTGGGTCATGGGATTATACAGCGCGGATATGGAATTTGGACACCAGCAAGCTCGTGGCTGGTCCATTCAAGAGCATCGGTCACATTGGCGCGGTTCGGTTTTCACCAGACTCAAAGAAGCTCGCAGTCAAGTTAGATTGGGGTACTTGCCTCGAAATCTGGGATATCCAATCACAGAAATTGGATGTGAGGATTGGGAAACCCGGTCGTCACTCAACGGTCTCGTTGTCGCCAATTTTTTGGACAAACAAAAATAAAACAGTCATAGCCGCATTCGAATTCACCACAGATTCAGAATCTATCAAACACCCGGATATGGATGACGACCCCTTGGGCCCTTGCAAGATGATCTACGAGTTTGACGCGTCGACGCTAGAGACTGTCGGAGCTCCATTTGAAGGCCATGGCAAGCGTGTCACTGGGCTGGCACTTTCATTTGCCAATGCTCTCCTCGTCAGCGCTTCCTACGACGACACCATCAAACTGTGGGCTTTCGAGTCCCGCCAGCTCCTTGCTTCCTACGACATCAAGAACGTTCATCCACTTGTCCTCTCACCCGACTCACGCAAAATAGCTTACACGGTGAACACCAAGGATGATTACAAGATCTGCATCTGCGATATTCCCCCCAAAGTCCTTGCTCAGGCCCGAGTACGTATTCTCCCAAAACATGACTGTTCGTGTCAAGGTCGTGTGCTAACAATCCATTACAGAATATTGCACGCAAAAAGCCAAACCTTGATCGTCTACTCCATGTGCGCATCTCATCCTTTCATGACACCACTCACCCATTGATATCATTGCAGTCTCATGCAACTCATCCTCCTGCTGGGCACCGCAGACCACCGATCTCTGCTATGTCGCAGAGACCTCCGCCTACAAGAGACTCGCAGCAGCCCATTTTCATTCGCCTCCGGCAACTCCTTCCCTTCACTTCTCGATTGCACGCAGCTCCTGTCCAACCTCATAACCCCCTGGATGTAGGTCGTGTATCTCGGCTATTTTACAATTGACTCGATGATGGCACCTCAGGTACCTGCTACATCGCCCCTACCATCCTCACTCTCTGGGCAGACCGCAACTCGATTTGATCATGTCAGTCTTAATTTCTTAGTAAACCCCCATCATGACAGCGTGCTGACTGTGTATCAAGCCCGAAATAAGTTCACCACCTCCACCCTTGAGCGGAGTCATGCAATCCCTACGACAGCATCTTTCTTTCCTCGTGCCTAGAAACGGCCATGGGCCACCAGTTGTTGAAGTCGCACCAGGCCGCAAGCTCACTGTAATGTGCATTTTCTTATTTCTCAATGCCTTTTTCTGATTTGTGTCCCGTAGCGGCTTGCTGCTACCAAACTATCGGAATACAAGAAAGTAGATGATACTCGACATCCGTCTAGCCAACAGGGTGCCGTGCCGCAGGATAGTGACACAGCTGACATTGATTCACTACCAGACGTACATTGGTGCAAAGCGTTCCTCTGTTATTATTCGTGTTGGTCGCATGGTAGACTGAGGATGCCTCCTCGTTGGCGCTTGGAGCGTGTTGTTGTTCCCCGCCAGGATGGCACGACGAGTGGCAGCCGTGGTGATGCTCAAAGTTGCACTTAGTTTTGGTTTACATTTACTCATTGCTTGTACTTGCCGATTTCTAGCTTCTACACGGTTCTGGTTTCAGGGCGGTTCACTGACAATTGATCACTCGGTATTGAACTTTCAAATAAAACGTCGTTGCTTTTTGTTGATGCTATCCTATGGCTGTGGGCATGTGGTGTGTTCTGTTTGTGTATCAATGCATCGTATGTATACTCGTACTACATTTACCGAGCTCACACTGGTCCGGTGAGTGCCGGTATTTGTTGCTGCCATCGATAACGCGTTTACTCGTGTCGTCCTTGTCTTGTGCATGCCTAAGGTCGTTGACGAGGTCTTCTCTCAGGATGCATGTTCTTCTTACACGTCACCGAATGCTGATTTGGTGATCGAAATCGAACACTTTCGATCTTCAGATTGTCCCTAAACATCAAACCTCGAACAAAAAACAGAAGAGCCCCAATAGTGAGTGCACCAATTTCATTGATATCGACAACCACACAGCACATCACGCTCACACAATAGGTGGTAGCGCGCATGCCTTATGCAGTCATTCTGTAGTATTTAAATGACATTGGCCAGTAAACCCGAACCAACTCACCTACACCAGTAACGCAGATGTCGTACCTTTGCGACGCGGACACGCTCTCATCCAGTCTACAGGTCTCCAATTATTATCATGTGAGTCGATGCCTGGCCAAGGACTGGCTGACATCGCTCTTCACATCCACAGATCTACTGTATCTTCCTTGGATACAATTCTGTGACTCTCGACTGCACACTGGATGCCTTGTGGTTGGGTTTGGGTGATCTTCATGGGCTTTTGTCAGATGCAGGTTGCGATGCTGTACTTCTGCCGGTTTCCTACCAGCATAAGGCAATTTCGATCTCAATTTCTACAGATGAGCACTTGAACAGGCTTGAACTCAGCGTCAGAAATGTTCCTATATCGGAAGTGACGCCCTGAATGAAGTTGATTGAGGCGAATAAACAGTTTCCGAAACAGCCACAGCTTGGGATAAGAAGATGGTGATCTTTGTAAATGTTCAAGCACTAAAGTGAAACCAACTAACGAGCAAATTTAAAACGTTTTGTTGCCCATCGTTGGGTGGGAAAACTTTGACGTTCTAGTTGTGGCAGTGACTTTAGGCGATGAGAAGCAGATGCGATGAATGGAAAGATTCAGGGTGCAATACACAACTGCCATGCAGAGGGGGGGCTTGTCAGGGTATATATATGCAGGGTGGCGCCCAAGGCCAAAAGTTGCCTTCTTCAAGTTCTTTGCTGCTAAGGCGCTAACCTCTCGGGAACACCAGATTTTCGTCTGTGTCTCCAGCGCGGATGAACTGACTTTCGGCTTGACCAGGGCACTCATCTTCATATTTCTGTCAGCGTCAGTCATATACCACGCTGACAACCGGACGCGTCACCGAAGAAATCTTGCCGCATTTGACTACCAGTACTCACTCAAGGAGACACACCATGGCTTCTACATCTACGAAGGCAGCCGCCACGAGATCAATCCTGACACCAACAATAACTTTGAAGGGTCATGGGGATTGGATTGTATCCATGTCCTATTTTCCAGATGGGCAGCGAATGATCAGCGCCGGAGCTGATGACCAGACCACTCGGGAATGGGATTTGAAGGCGGGCAAGGAGATTGAGGAAGCGCGGAGTGATTGCGAGGGAAGCGTATATGCGGTGGCGGTATCAAGGAACGGCCGATGGGTTGCCACTGGTGGCGGAGGGCAACTGAGAGTCTGTGATGTTGAGACGGGGGTTGTCAAAACATTCAAAGGACATTCAAGTGGGATCAGCTGCATTCACTGCGGAAACGAGAAAATAACCCGATAGGGTTGATGTAGAATTAGAGGTGCTAAACATACTATAAGCGGAGGATGCACATTGGGTACCTTACTTAGGGTTATTGTATAGAAAGGTGAGGCTGTCGGACTATAACTCGAGGCGGGAAAGAAATGATGTGTGGGGGCTGGTTAGCAATTCTAGTAGCTAACCCAACCTTGTGATTGATATGCTTAATGTCATTTGCAAGTCCGTCTTACGTCTGGTTATGAGCTCAAACCATTTCCGATTAGAGTAGAGATGGGATGTTACATATGGTACAAGCGCGTCTACTACTAGGGGTGTATTTTCCCATCCCCGCAGTACTAGGTGCATCTCGCTGGGCCCCTACAGATGCTCCCCAATCCTTGGTATCCTCCACCTTGCATTCGACAATATCTAGGTTTCAAGGATAGAGGTGCTCGAGTGGTGCCCCAGGCATGTGTAACAGATACATCAGTAGAAAAAAAACATGAATAATGGAAAATGCTCACTGGCACTTGAAAGCTACCAATTATATGCGCTATGAATGGTGACTATATGCACTACGAGTATTAGCACTATCAAAGGAAACTGTGATTAGATACTGACCCACAAGAAAATGACTCGCGACCGTTGAACAACTAAAGGTGGCTGGAAGAGGCGGTAAGGGGAAGGGTACGAGGCTGGACATGACCCATGATGGTTCCGGTCAAAAGGACTTGGCGAAAAAAAAAGAAGGGACTCACCTCATATAAACTCCAGGGTTGTGTTTAGGTAGGTTTGGGTCTAACTCGAACGTCGGGTTGTGAACGATTGGTCTTTCAAGAGGGCGAGTTTGGTTAGAGTTATAGGTACTAAAACGAGTGTCGGTATTTTGTCTGATTGGACATGTTTGCGCTATCCCGACGGTAGGGTTTGAGTCTGTTTAATTGATCTCAAAGGTCCATAACGTTCAAAAATTTTCCAGGTCGGATTCAAGTCTGGAAAAGGTACTCCATACTTCCTACGTCGGGTTATACGCGGAAAGCCGATTGAGTTAGGGTAGAGTTATTTTCTCGTTTCCGCAGTGATTGATATCTCCGCGGACAACACGCTGCTAGCGAGTGGGGACAGCGCGGATATGGAACTTGGACACCGGCAAACTCGTGGCTGGTCCATTCAATAGCTAATATTTGGTGGGCGCAGTTCAATTCTCCCCGAATTCGAAAAAGCTTGCAGTCACGTCATATTGGAGCCGGTGGTTGGGAGTCTGGGATGTCCAGTCACAGACATTAGATGTCAGGGTTGAGGAATTTGAAGGTACAAATACGCCAGTATTCTGGACAAATAACAACAAAAACATCATAGCCGCATTCACTTTCACCAAGGATGACTACACAACCATCTACGAATTCGACGCATCGACACTCGAGACTGTCGGAACTCCCTTCAAAGGGCACACCAAACTTGTCACTAGACTAGCACTTTCATTTGACGATGCTCTCCTCGCTAGCGCTTCCCATAACAACACCATCAAACTGTGGGCTTTCCAGTCCCGCCAACTTCTCGCTTCCTTCGATGTTCAAAATATTTGTAGACTTGTCCTCTCACCCGACTCATGCCAACTAACTTACACAGTAGACACCAGATATGACCACAATATCTGCATTTGCGATACTCCCCCTGACGTCCTTGCGCAGGCCCGTGTGCGCATTCTCCCAAAACATGTACTCTGCTCGTGTGCTAACATTCCATTACAGAAAATTGCACGCACAAAGTCAAACCTCAATCATCTACTCCATGTGCGCATCTCATCTTTTCATGACACCACTCACCTATTGATATCATTGTAGTCTCATCCTCCTGCCGCGAAACGCAAACCACCAATACACGCCATACCTACTGTGCAGAGACCTCCGCCTACAAATGACTCGCAACAACCCGCTTTCCGTCGACTCACCACGCTCCTTCGCTTCTCTCCTCGCATGAATGCGGTACGTCCTAGTCAGAAAGATCGATCTCGTGATCCCTTAGATGTATGCTTTCTGTTTTTTAACACATTTCACCCATGTAACACTCGCACTGCAGTTCCCTGCTACATCACCCCTACCTTCCAATCGCATCCATGGAGAAAGTGCTCCATCGACTTCCTTGCCTGGTAGTAGCGCCTTTTTCAATCCCACTCGGTCTTCGTCGGGCAAGGGGAAGCCAAAGGCGCATGAACTGAAACGAAAACCTGTAAAAGTTGTTGACGTTCCTCTCGGACAAGCTACATATGTATGCCGTCTGCAATTCCATTGGACTCATGAGTTCTGACCCTGTCATTCACTAGCCCGATGCTGTCGGTGTCGACGACGGATACCGACCATATGTTGTCTTCTTTTGCCTCAGCTGGTTCCAGAAGAAGAAGAAGAAGAAGCCGGAACCACAGCCAGTAGTCTATGATGATGAATTTGACGGCGATGACGACGAGGAAGAGGAAAATGTTCTTGTTTCAGTCGTAACCCCCAGGAATAATTATTTCATTCGTTCACAAAATCATTCACTAACATAGTCTTTCAGGGTGCCCGAAGAAGTTGAATTGCAAACTTTTGCTGGTCAGGCACAATCAGAAGCAGGACCGTCTCGCCCTGCCTAGTCTTTGTCTATATCACACTGATTTATCAAACTATGCCCAGAATGTTGTTTGTAACCGGTTGTAGAGACACCATTGGCAACAGTTTGTCTGGTTACATTCGCTGGAGTTGAGTATGATAGCCTACACGAAGGAATCGTTATGTTATTGTCGTTTTTGTCGCTCAATCCCACAAGGGAGACCCAATTCTCTTCAAAGTTAGGATCGACACTGATATCAAGACTATCTGAAGTCTACAGGTCAGTTAAACTTCCATCAAAGTCGTGACAAGGAGTCGGCAGCTGTCAAATTGACATAAAGTATCTGGTGAGCGCTCTGACGAATCATCTGACGGGGATGTATAAGCATCGGGTAGTTCCTCGGGTTTACAAGATGCTGTAGGTCTTGTCAATGTACCATGTATAACACCACTGACTGCCCGCCGGTTCGATCTAGGTTGGGACTCACGGATAAGTCTCTTCTTGAGACGTATAATGCCCTGTTGTCTCCGAGATGGCTTAGATGACTACAACGATTCTCAGCCAGGTGTTAAAGGCAAATGAGATCACCGCCCGCTCGATGAAGCCCCATCCTTTTTGTCCTTGGTATCAATTACCGATGCAGCAACATCGTTCTTGATGAATACGCAAACCCAGGGAAGCCAGTTAATAATTACTAACGGGGTGCTTGACGAGAGACTCCTGAAGGCTTGAGTCAAGGCGCTGATGTGTCAAGTATGTTGCAGGTGAGAGAGGAAGAGTCTGACGTGAAGACGCTTTTGGCATTTACAGACCATGGCACCACATTGTGCTTGTGTTTGCTCCGAGTCATGCAGACACTACCCCGATTTTGGGTACACTGGAAGCAAACGACACAAGCATTGTGCGATCAGCATTCATCCCACCTTCATCTGTCTCAGTGACGTCTGTTGCATCCCCTGCTGAGCTCATTCTTGTCGATCAGGAGGATCATGCTTAGTCGGTCTACTTACCTGGTGGAAACTGGCCAGACGAAGATATTTGTGATATGGCGTGACGAAGTGGTTGGGACAATCGTCCATGATGCAGAAGGCGTAAAGAAGTGTTTCTCGGGAACTTTTTTGGATGTTGAGTGGTCTGTTCTTTTTACATCGCAACTCATTCGCCGTGTTACAATCAAATTAACATAACTAGGTTGCACTAGTGTAGAGGTCAAGGTGTTGCTTGTTGGGGAGCGCACTTTAAATCTGGACCGAACGCAGTTGAATCTTCTCCATCGTCGCTCTCCTGAGGTACACCAAGTGCGCGGTGCTGTGGTATGGTCATTGACGATTCAAAGGGTGAAGGTAAGTACTCGTGCTCAATTGCTAGGATACTGTCATTCTCATTCAATCCTGGCTTGAACTTGATTTCTCTCGGCAGTCGCTAGTTATACTTCAGGAAACTGTAACGCATACAATCTCTGATACAGTTGCACCATCAAAACTGACGTCCAATAAGGTACGTTCCCTCTTCGTCTCTCTCTCACCCCCAGATCATCCCAAGCGATGTCTAATATCAGACGGGCGAGTTATTGTTACCGTATATATTCAAGAAGGTGCTATCCCTGTGGTCACTTTACCGTTGTTCACTCACGGCGGGTGTCCTTGTCCTGTGCATGCCTTAAGTCGTTGGTGAGGCCTTCTCTGGTAAGTAGACCAAAGTCCACCGCTATTCCGTAGGATGTGTGTCCTTCTTCCGCATCACCGAACTGCTGATCTGGGGATCGACATCCAATACCTTCGATCTTCAGATGGTATCTAACCTTTCAAGCTCAGAAACCTAAAAGTGAGTGCATCGGTTTCATTGATATCATCAAACGCACACCACATCATGCTCACACAACAGGTGGTAGCGCGCATGCCTCAGGCAGTCATTCTGACAGTCCTTAGTTGGGGTGGAATTTAAATGATATTGACCAAGAAACCCGAATCAACTCACCTGCACCAGCAACACAGATATCGTACCCTTGCGACGCGGACACGCTCTCATCCAGTCTACAGGTCTCCAATAGTTATCATGCGAGTCAATGCCTGGCCCAGGACTGGCTGACGTCGCTGTTCGCATAAATAGTATATTGTATCTTCCTTGGATAAGATTCTGTGGCTCTCGAATGCACACTGGACGCCTTGTGGTCGGGTTTGTGTGATCCTCATAGGCTTTGATGGGATGCAGGTTGCGAGATGCTGCATTTTACTCACAAGTTTCTGGTTTCCTACTAGCATATGACAATTTTGATCTCGAATTCTATGGATGAGCGCTTGATCTCAGTGCCAGAAATGTTCCGATATCAAAAGTGACGCTCTGGATGTATAGTGGTTGAGGCGAACAAATAGTTTCCGAAACAGCCATAGCTTGATACGATGGGATAAGGAAAGGCGGTCTATGGTAGACGTTTGCGCGTCCAAAGCAAACCGAGCCTCGGAGCAACTACAGATGTTTTGTCGCCTATCGTCGGGTGGGAAAAGGACAAACAACTTTGACGCGCTAGGCGTGGCAGTGGGGCAAGAAGTGATGATCATGAGAAGCAAAAGCGATGAATGGAAGGATTCAGGGTGCAATGCACAGCTGCCATGCAGGGGCGCGTGTCAGGGTATATATATATATACAAAGCGGCGCCTAAGGCCAATAGTTGCACTTATATCCAAGGAATTCATCACTCATCGAGTTTTTCGCTGCTAAAACGCTAACCTCTCGGTAACACCAAAGTCTCGTCTGTATCTCCAAGACAGGTGAGCTGACAATCAGCTTGACCAGGAAACCCATCTTTCATTTCTGCCAGCGTCAGTCATATAGAACGCTGACAACGAGACGCCTCGCCTTTGAAAACTTGCAAAGAAACCTTGCCCATACTCCAACCATACTCGATTAATAGTATTCATTCGCGGAGACGCACCATGGCTTCAACATCGACGAAAGCAGCCGGCAAAAATTCGATTCTGACACCGTCAATAAATTTAAAGGGTCACGGAGAAGGGGTTGAGTCTATATCCTATTTTCCAAATGGCCAGCGAATGATCAGCGGATCTCGGGACAGGACTACTCGGCAATGGGATCTGAAGTTGGGCAAGGAGATCGAGGAAGCGCGGGGTGTTTGCGAGGAGAGGGTAATTGCAGTGGCGGTATCAAGCAATGGCCAATGGGTTGTCACTGGTGGCGGAGATCGTGATCGCGGGGAGCTGACAGCCCGTGAGGTTGAGACGGGGATTTTGAAAACATTCAAAGGACACTCAAATCAGATCACCTGCATTGATATCTCTGCGGACAGCACGTGGCTGGCGAGTGGGTCATTGGATTATACGGCACGGATATGGAATATGGACACTGGCATAATCGTGGCTGGGCCATTCAAGAGCGAAAGACCAGTCGGCGCAGTTCGATTCTCCCCGGATTCTAAGAAGCTTGCAGTTAAGTCAAGGACGGCCAGGTGTATTGAAGTTTGGGATGTCCAATCACAGAAATTGGATGGGAAGGTTGGGGAATTTGGTCGAATAGGAGGCACGTGTTCGCCAGTAGTCTGGACAAAGAACAAGAAAAACATCATAACAGCTTTCAGTTTCACCGAGGAGGATGTCGTCAGTACAATCTACGAATTCAACGCATCGGAATCGACGTTGGAGACTGTCGGAACTCCCTTCAAAGGGCACACTGAGCGTGTCACCGGCATAGCACTTTCTTTTGATGATGCTCTCCTCGCTAGCGCCTCCCTCGACAACACCATCAAACTGTGGGCTGTCGAGTCCCGCCAAGTCCTCGCTTCCTTCGATATTCAGCATATTCTTCGACTTGTCCTCTCACCCGACTCACGCCAACTAGCTTACACAACGGTAGACACCGAAGATGACTACAAGATCTGCATCTGTGATACTCCCCCTGACATTCTTGCTCAGGCCCGTGTACGCATTCTCCCAAAACATGTACTGTTCATGTGCTAACATTCCATTACAGAATATTACACGCAAAAAGTCAAACCTCGATCATCTACTCCATGTGCGCATCTCATCCTCTTATCACACTACTCACCCATTGATATCATTGCAGTCTCATGCAACTCGTCTTCCTGCTGGGCAGCGCAGACCACCGATATCTGTTATACCTATGTCGCAGACACCTCCGCCTACAAGAGATTCGCGGCAGCCCGTTTTCATTCGCCTCCGGCAACTCCTTCCCTTCACTTCTCGCACGCACGCAGCTCCTCCCGTCCAACCTCTCAATCTCCTGGATGTAGGTCGTGTATCTTAGTTCTGTTACAATCGACTTGACGATGGCACCCCAGGTCCCTGCTACATCGCCCCTACCATCCTCACCCTCTGGGCAGACCGCAATTCGATTTAATAATGTCAGTCTTAATTTCTTAGTAAACTCGCATCATGACAGAGTGCTGACTGCGTATCAAGTTCGAAATGAGTTCTCCGCCTCCCCCCTCGAACGGAGCCACGCGGTTCCTACGGCAGCATCTTTCGTTCTTGGCGCCAAGACACAGCCTCGGTCCACCAGTCGTTGAAGTCGCACCAGGCCGCAAATTCACTGTGATGTGCACTTTCCCATTTCTCAGCGCCTTTTTCTGATTTGTGTCCCGTAGCGGCTTGCTGCTGCCAAACTACCGGAATACAAGAAAGTAGACGATACTCGACATCCGTCTAGCCAACAGGGCGCCGTGCCGCAAGAAAATGACACAGCTGACATTGATTCGCTCCCAGATGTACATTGGTTCAAAGCGTTCCTCTGTTTTTGTTCGTGTTGGTCGCATGGCAGATTGAGGATGCCTCCTCGATGGCGCTTGGAGCGGGATGATATAGTACCCCGCCAGGATGTCACGACGAGTGGCGGCCGTGGTGGCGCCCAAGTGCCTCCCAGGTACAATAATCCTATTCCGTTCACAAAATCCGCTCGCTAACGTAGTCTTTCAGGGGTCAGCACGAAAAAATTGAATTAAAACCTATTGCTAGTCAGGCGCAACCAGAAGCAGGACCATCTCGCCTCGCGGCAACTAACCACGCAGAGACTCAGTCTTCGTGAATAACATTCGTTGAGCATCCATCTGTCGAGTCTCGTGTTTTACGTGTGGTCTTATTACCATCCTGTGTAGAATAACCTTGTGTTGAAGGAATATACATTGTTGCATCCTCCATTGACGCGTAGGTGAGTATAGATATCCAGGCGTTCAAGCTTCAGGCAGGACGTTTGAAATATCAAGAACTTGTTTGTCGCGTTCTGCTTGGGCCTTGGAAACGTAGCATCTCTAACATAATGAGGGTATATGCTTGACAACTTGGAGGCGCAAAAAGTGCGGAGCAGCAACTAAAAAAACCAGGTGATGTATACCAGGGCATGAACGGGACAGTAGTCCTTGAGTAGTCCAGGATGGCCGTTGTGGGTGGCCTGGAGTGCGGTATTAATCTAGGTGTATAAAATGAAGCGATATTGATTTCGATGAGGAACCTACGCTGATCACCTGGTGACATCACTCATTGCTGGACTAGAGGGTGTATAGCAAGATCACATCAGCATGCGATGCCAGGGTGGTTGTGCCCACAGTCAGTTGTTGGCCCGATTGCGGAGGAAAGACACCAGTAGTAGCGGAAAGTACTGTGTGTCCAACTTTAACAACGCTTCACTGGGGGCCATAGTCAGCAAGGCTCCAGCGACAGCGCACTCGAAATTCTCGGTGTGCAAATCAATTAGCGTCAGTCTATGATATCGTGATCTTCCAGCCTTTCCAATCACAGTGACATGTCGACTATTTCACTCACTCACTCGGTACACGTGAGATTAAATGTTCAATCGCCAACTTAGCCTGCAGGAGGCCCATCGCAAGTGTATCCACGTTAAAACTGGCCTGTGCTGTACAAATCATATCTTTCGCTCCTGTTCTGGTACCTGAATCTCCAGATCTCGTGCAATTTCCACGTTCTCATCATCTTCGTCCTGCTGTGGCGTATCCTGCGGGAGTATCAGGTTTAGCACCAAGGCAACGATGCCAGATATCAAAACTGTCGTAGATGGTATGAGTATCATGCGACAGTAACAATGCGTGAAAATTGTAGACTGACAGGGTGTGCTTAGCAGAATCGTGATGCTCTCAAACAACCCTTCGAGGCCACTATTTGGGTTCTTCACACCATCGAATAGATGAGTAAATATTCCAGGCATAAGGAGGTCCCCAACGCCGAACGACAGTGCTGCAGCAAGGATGAATCTGTCGCGCCGCGTGTACTTGACGTAGGAAAGAACGCGGAGGCCAGAGACGGCGACGCTCGCGAAGAGGAACGTCGTCACACCACCTAAGACGGGGTTGGGTACTGTACATGGTAAGTGACTGAAAGAGCACCAGCGAGACATAAGGCATACTTGCGAGGAAGAACCCTGAGATCTTTCCGAGGGAACCGAAGATGATGAGGAAGACACAACACCATCTTCCTGCTGTGCGGTTTGCACACCGAGTCACAGAAATGACACCGTTATTCTACGCCAACCACAAGGTGAGACTAAGCAATGATAGAGGATTTTGTCAAACCTGAGCAAATACAGATAGAGGAGTGACGGTAAACAAGGCAGAAATAATACCACCTATCCCATCGCTCTGCAATATAGATCAGCACATTATTAGACACCTTGTCTATGAAAAGACGAACAAGAACACCGCCTTGTATTCTTGAATCAAAATCCTCTCCCTCGACAGGGAGACGGGACACTTCCGCAGATGCAGTTATGTCGCCAATTGCTTCCATTGCCACCGACACTGACGTCAGCGTTTCAGTTAGCCAGCCTGTCCCAAGCAAGAGAGATCTGCCTACCATAAACCCCCAGCATAGGCAAAATAGCCGGTGAGTACACATTGATTTTGAATCGATGTACCCTGCCCAACATTCAGACCTCGTGTCAACGTGCAAGAATTGATATATTACCATAAGAATGTGATTACCGGTGCACTCGTGATGGTGCTTCCGTCGATGTACCCGGTCGCCCCAGCAACGATACATCCCACCGCAAGCCCCACGATGATACTCGCATTCTTGAGGAACGGAGAGCCGAAGATTTCTGTGAGAATGATGCTCACGAAAGAGAGGAACCCGAGACCTATGAACTGAGGAGAGCCCCATCTGTCATAGAAGTGTCATTGATATACTGCTTTCAAATACGTCAGACATACGGTAAAGCATGGGGAGATCCGACTGTCGGGCATAGCTGATAGATACCGCTAGTTGGGCGGGTTTGACACCCATTCGAGCCACCACCCCAATCAGCGATGCCAGAAGACCCGACGAGAGTTGATCCGATCATGAGGATAAAGATGCCTGAGAGATAAGTGAGCTGTGAGGTACGATGCCAAGTCGAAATCATACCAGTGACCATGGGAGGAAAGATCCGTCGCAAAACACGCGGAGGAAGGAACGATAATCCAATCTCTAAAACAGCGCAGATAAGGGAGGTGCCTCCAAGCAAGGTGTCAGTAAATTTACTGCCGCTGGGAACCCAGGGTCGACTTACCAAGTACCATGCCATAAGCGTCTGGACAAGGAGCTCGCGTGATAGTA
Source organism: Suillus occidentalis (assembly GCA_016628085.1). NCBI lineage: Eukaryota > Fungi > Basidiomycota > Agaricomycetes > Boletales > Suillaceae > Suillus > Suillus occidentalis. Next base: position 50,231 of record JABBWB010000201.1, on the reverse strand, counting down.
CCATCCGCAGCAGTCGTTGAGGGACAAGTGCCGTTGGCGTACATCGCGTTGAAAATCTGCGTTTATTCACCTCATCAATAGTGTCGCACGCGTGGAACCAAGGCGTGCATACGGCATTTGCTGTGCTGAGCGTGGCAAAACTCGTCCCGACCACGGATAAAAGCCCAGTGCCAAGATAATAGCCCCCCCATAACTTGATCCGTGACATTTGGACTAAACTTAGAATTCCTGGTTCCTAAATCAGCTCTGTGTCACGGTGAGTGTGAGTGCGTTATGGTGGACGTGCCTGATCCAATGAGTGAAGCTGATATCATGTAGGATGATGTGTCGGAGTCCAGCATCAAGGAACTGGCAAGAATTATGGGTGGTGCAATGAGGCCTGCGAGCATCGCAAGTGCGTGCTGCAGCCCGCTTGTCAGAGCCAGCACAAGTGGGAGCTCGTCGTCGATGCCATAAAATGGCGGTTGTTTGCGTCTGGCTGTAGGAAGAGATGGGAGACAGAGCCATCGGTAATCATAATCACCAAGCCAGCCATGCCTCGTAGTCACTTTCTGTCGTACGACGCTGAATACAGAGCGTGGGTTGGGATTAGCAGTAGGCGACGGCTGTTCTTTGGTCACTGAAGACACAGAAGCACGCGACATAGTTGCTTTCTGCCTGGAGAAAATTACGAGCGCTAGTCTGCGTCCAGGAGGATCTAGAGAAGGATTCGGTTCTGGTTGATCCAGCTTTTATCATTTTGAGCAAGCACATGCTTGCAAATTAGCAGGCACGGGCGCCTGTATAGAGGGGCGGCGAACTCCCGAAGATAAGGGCTACGTTGTCACCCAATTAGGAAATCGAAATAATGTTGCACAGCCACGACAGTCCACGTTAACCCGTACCTTCAGCCTGAGCGCTTCAACACTGTTCACCGCGACGAGCAACCATGGCAAGAGCGCAAGATAGTTTCACATTTACGGTCGGAAAGCTCGGTAAGTGACTCGCACTCGGCGCGTTCATAAGATTCATAATATTGACTCCAGATGCGGGCATGGCTGTAAGTCCAAGTTCAGTACGTCACCCAAACATAAAGTGATGCGGTGCAGATCCTCCTGGGCGACCGAGCTCACCTCATAGAATTTCCATCAGTACTACTTCCTCCTGGAGCAACAACCGGATCCATAGTCAACATTGCGGTCCACCAGAACGTAGCTCAGGAGCGGAAGCGCGACCAGGCGCGCAGCGGGTCACTTTAAACGCGCACCGCGCAGACTGCGCAACACGCAATACATGTATAACATCATAGGATGCGGCAAAATACCTGAGCCCCAGGTCGATTACTAGGCACACATGCGCCTGTTTTCTGGATAAACAATAACAACATCATAGCCGCATTCAGTTTCACCAAGGACATCATCACAACCATCTTTGAATTCGACGCATTGACACTCGAGACTGTTGGAACTCCCTTCAAAGGGCACACCAACCTTGTCACCGGCCTTGCACTTTCATTGGACGATGCTCTCCTCGCTAGTGCTTCCCTCGACAACACCATCAAGCTGTGGGCTTTCCAGTCCCGCCAGTTCCTCGCTTCCTTCCAAGTCGATGTTCAGGATATTATTTATAAATTTGTCCTCTCACCCAACTCACGCCAACTAGCTTACACGGTGCACACCACAGATGACAACAAGATCTTCATCTGCGACATTCCCCCCAGCGTCCTTGCTCAGGCCCGTGTACGCATTCTCCCCAAATATGTTCTGTTTGTGTGCTAACATCTCAGTACAGAATAGCAAAAAGGCAAACCTCGATCATCTACACCATGTACGTATCTCATCCTCTCATCACACCACTCACTCATTGCTATCATCACAGTCTCGTGCAACTCGTCATCTGCCTGCTGGGCAACGCAGACCACCAATATCAGCTATACCTATAGTGCCGAGACATCCGCCAGCAAGACTCGACCCGCAGCAACCCGCTTTCCCTCGACTCATTGAAACTTCTTCACTTCTCTCGCACGAACGCGATCCCTGCTCGCCACATCCAACCTCGTGATCCTCTAGATGTATGTTATGACTCTCAGTATATTGTTTCTTCGACAGTTGACACCAAAATGGCACAACAGGTCCCCGCTACATTACCTCTACCATCCTCTCTCTCAGCTCAAGCCTGCAACTCGATTCGAACAGGTCAGTCCTCAATTTATATACTAAAGTTGGATTGCATGATCGGAGTGTGTATCCAGTTTGAAATAGGTTCTCCTGCCTCCACCCTCAAACGGAGTCGTCCAATCTTTACGACAGTATCTTTGCTTCCTCGTACCCAGACACAACATGGGCCACCAGTCGTTGAAGTCGCACCAGGCCGCAAATTTACTGTAACGTTCATTTTCTCATTTCTTAGTGCCTTTCGCTGATTGCATTACAGCGACTTGCTGCTGCCAAACTGCCGGAGTACAAGAAAGTAGACGACACTCGGCATCCGGATAGCCGGCAGGGTGCTTCGCCGCAGGAAAACGACACAGCTGACGTCGATTCGCTACCAGACGTGCATTGGTGCAAGGCGTTCCTCTGTTATTATTCGTGTTTGTCGCATGGCAGACTGAGGATACCTCCTCGATGGCGCTTGGAGCGCGTTGACATAGATGGCGCAGCGAGTATCAGCCGTGGTGATGCTCGCAGCTGCAGTTGATTTCGTATACATTCATCCCACTACTGTATCATTCATAACTGATCATCTTAATTTGTATATATCAATGCTACGCCATCTGCGATACTCAGTGTCTCTCCAAGATCCCACCACAACATGAACAGGTATGACTCTTGTTGTAATCTTCACACGTGCGCTCGTTCGATGCTGATCTGGTCAAGGGCCATCATCCAAATTAACCTTCTCCCAGCTTCACCACAACACAAACCTTGTGCGATTTCACAAGTCTCGAGCATGCTTTCATCAAGGAGACGTCTCGCTTTCAGATCATCGGACTTTCACAACCACTGCCCTTACAATTCTCTTTTTCTCCGATGCCCTTGGAATTCACTGGATGTCGAGTCTCGCATGACCGACGATGATTCTTTCCAATTGACATCGATATCGAATTCCGCATCTTCATACCCTCTTTCAAAGACAACCCCGTGTATCTCTTGGAAATCGCCTCGAATATTTTGCTCTGGCAGCACCTTCAAGTTCCGATTGTCCTCCACTTTCTCAAGCATCGCGTTGGATACTCACTCTGTCTACCAACTCGATCACTGGCCTTTAATGAGTTTACGTTTATCGATAGACCTTACGATAGTAGTCTCGATCGTACATGAGCCCTTGCATGTTTTTTTTTTCCTTGGGCTTCACAATGTCATCCAACCGAACTTCGATTAAGTTCAAGTTGGCCATAGGATTTTGGGCGCTGCTAGACACGACGGGAGTATGTTTATCTGTGATGCATTTGTGTATGGGGTTGAAAAAGTCAACGTTGAACAGAGTCGATTATGTATTGAGTGCTTTCAAAACATCGTGGTAGTCAGTAGCCGTGAGCAAGTGCATATTCGGGCTAATACGATGCATCAAGCGTTCACCTATTTGCACAAGGTCTCTTTGCTCAATCGTATATTAGTTGCACGATGTATTCAAGAGGGGTGCACAGTCACATATCTGCAGTTGCTGCCATGGACGTTCTGTGAGAGAGATCGTTGTCACAAAACGCAATCCAATCTCCAAAAGTCCCTGTGCATTCGCGTGACCAAGAGAGAGAGAGAACGACGACCTCAGTCCTGTTGCCGAATAAGCAACCATTCCCTCCAAGTGAGATCAAACAAACTCTGCAATCATGTGCACCACCGGAAACTCCATCTCGCGTTACTGGGGCGGCTTTGAGCATGCACAGCGGCTTACCGGAGGGAATACTGTAGCGAGGGTGACTGCAAGAGAGAAACCTGTGCCACTTTACAAGTGAATGTATATTCGGGAAATGATTTAGGCACGAACCGAAGCTGCAGCTGAAGTACAATAGATTATGATGCATGAGACCACGCATGAGACGGTTTTCGATCTTCCAGCTGCCGTGACTCTCGAAGGTGCGATACAGCACACAGACCAATATTTCTGAAAAATCATGCATGCACAAGCACGCGGTGAGTTCAAGTCTGTGTTTGAGCTGCATTATTGATACCGACCTGACTCGTCGGCAACTAGCAAGAAGTACACAACAATCACTTGAGACCTTGCTTTCGTATCCAGAAATCTGATACCCTGGGGGATCGAGCATTCTCCTTTATGAATAGATTAGGCAAAACCTCTGAGAAATCTACTCACCTATTGACAGATAAATTCTTGAAAGCAGACGATGATTGGTATCGAATGGGCCTGTGGAGGATGAGTGAGACATGTTGTTTAGAGTTGCTACAGCCTCCTGTTATTTTTGAACGCCATAAACTTTCTCTCCCGATAACATATTGCAAATGTTTTGAGTATGAAGATGCCTGAACCATCAGGCATTTATGCAGATGTGAGAACGCAGGACAGAAACCCTACACCTGATGAGGTGTTAGACACAGAGTCAGTGTGCGTCAAGGTAAACCATCAACACACCCACATAATTTGTTATGTATATGAAACGACAAAGCTATGATGAGGGTAGGGTATGAGTTAAATTCGCGTGTTTCCAACATTTGACCATACAGTGTATGAGCCACGAAGGAGAAAAGGTCACTGGGGCACATCGTGAACACATGAAACTCTGAGGACAATATGGAGGTGCAAATCCGATGATCACAAAGCATGTTCGGTAACATGAAGGCAGATGGAAGGTGACTGCAGGCGATATAAAACATCGTGCCGAGCCCGCACCGGGAATCGAGAAGAATCGAGAAGAAAAGTGACATGCATGAAGGTCGTGAGCATCGACAATAACTGAATGCAAAATTGATTGCGCATATACGTACTGCAAGTAGTGTACATATCCCATGAAGCGTGCTGCAGGGTTTGCCTAGGTCAAAGAATCAGACTGTCAAAAAAGAAAATAGTGGCGGAAGGAGGAAGTGAGATACAACGACGAAATGCTGGACGTTTACTGGAAGTAGATAGAACGATAGAAAATGTCAACGAGAAACAAGAAATTCCCTTGTGCTCAACAGACGCGCAGCCGATCCAGAGCAAGAATGAGTCCAGGATCCGCCGTGTATCATACCGCATCGTCCTAGAAACTAGTGCCGTAGTTGCGACTACGCCTCTAATGTTAATTGTCGGTGTGCTAAATAGGCGCACAGCAAAGGCAGCGCACAGAACGAGCGCGCCATACAGCAACAGTGTTATGAGGATGTGAAGGTGCTCCCATTGTCCCCGGGGTACAAGCGACTGCAGATACTGAGGAGGTATTAGCAGCTGGAGGTGATGACGGTGTGCCCTGGATCACTGCGCTGTGTTGCTGCGTGGCATGAGTATTGGAAGTTTGAGACGAGCTTGCAGCTGGCATCTTTCTCTTTTCAGCGTGATAGTTCTTCTGTGCGAAAAGACTTAGTGGCGAAAGGAGAATAAGAGAGAGAAAACGCACAGGCTTTCCCGCTGTGTAAGGGACCTCGACCTCTCGCAACTGGATGTCCAATTGATCTCGTCTACGCAATATACCAGAAATGCTTCGGGTCCAGCTGAAAGATTGGGATCGGGATTGGGTGGCGGACTTTGTTGCCCCATGTGGCTCCGAGCTGCGCCAAACTGAGGTAAAGGGATTGAAGGTGCGTTGATGTGGTGTTGGAGTGGGCGGGGCATGGGATTAAGATAAACGAATGCGCAACTGACAATATATTTGTGAGAGCATTGAATAGTAGATGGAGATGACATACATTAGCCTCTCGCAGTGCATCGTCAAAAAACCCTGGAGGGTACACGAGCACCTTTGATCTTTGGTGCTGGTCGTGGTGTAACATCAAGCTGAATGCGTTGTCAGCGTCCTCGAAAGTGAAATATATCTATGCTTACTATATCTGACGGAAGGCCAGCTCGTTTGACGATAGCGGAAACATCCCATGTGTAAATGTGGTCGTTGTCGCAGCAAGTGAGAAGGAACTTTCCATCAACAGAAAAGGTCGCAGACGTGTGCACGTCATCCTGATGGTGAAGTGGTGTTCCGATGGGTTGATTTGTTTCGAGTCGGAGTATATGGTTTTGAGGATGCGGTCATTGGGAGACAGTGAAATCTCATTGACGTAATCTTTGCACAGGTCAACTTCAGTCCACGTGGCTGTGTCCAGCGACAAGCGTTTTTCTATCCGAGGTCCATGCCAGGCACCAAAATGCTCCCTCGAATGTTTTGAGCGTACACGATACCCTCTGTGCGATTGGACCAAGGATAGTTTTTCCACTCTCGACATCCCACACTCTGAATGTTCCATCTTCAAATCCACTCACCACTCGCCCTCCATCTGGACTCCAGCTCACAGAATTCGCTTCCTTTGTATACCCTGTCCAGGTTTTGATGACCTTGCCTGTGTCGACGCTCCACAATTTCACTGCGCCATCCCAATTCCCACTTGCGGCTTTCTTGCCGTCCGGCGATAATACCATAGTCTCCAAGTCGTCATCTTTGTCCTCCCATTCCTCCCCAACCTGAGTGCCCATCTCCAAGTCCATGACTCGGAATGACCCGTCATGTGAAAGAACGATGATCCGCCTTTTATCCGGCAGGCATAAGATGGCCCTCAGGTTATCTACTTCGGTCTTTTGGAGGAGCATTGTTGCTAGATTGTTGTTGTGCATCATAGGGGCATCCATGATGCATGATGTTTGTTTCGGGATTCACTTAACGGGGGTGTTATCATTTCAGCTCTTACCATCAAGTTCCATCACTTACCTAGAATCCCGATGCACTTGACTCGTTCACAAAAAGACGAATGCGGAACGAAAGCTGCGATGGATCGGTGTTGCGTTCGATGGAGTTCAAGTCAGGAAAGGATGTCGTTGTTTCAATTCTTCTACACATGCGTTTTCCTTGCGTGATCCTCGTGTTCAGTTACTGCCACTTCACAGCTTTAGCACTTGGCTGTGTAGATCAATCGCCCGACGCTCTTTTTGCACAGCCAGTATGTCCACGTCCTTCATCTGCAATCGCTATTGCGATCCTACAACCTCGCAAGCCTGCATCCTTGTCCCAATCTGGTGCTGTGGCCTATATAACTATTCCCTTGAACCGCATTTACCTTGACAGTCCAACTTGCAGCACCATGCACTTCTCTCCGGCCCTCGGATAAATATCCCAGATGGTCGGCGAATGCTCAGCGGATTTTCAGACAAGACCGCTCGGAAATAGGATGTAAAGTGGGTAGTGAGAATGGAGAAATGCAGAACGTTCGCGAGGTGGTGGCATGGGCAGTAGCGGTATCAAGAGATGGTCGATGGGTTGTCACTGCTGGATATGAAAGCGTGAGTTTCGACGACTTCCTGTCCCATTTTCGACTCACGTCTTTTCAGACTACACCACCGTCAATCACCCAATCATTTGCAATCACACCCGCCACATTCGCAGCACGCATACTCTACCTATCATCCTGGTGGCCCGTTCATGGAGGTTATGCACAGCCATTTATCGTCGATGTTTGTCTTGCACAGGCTAAAGAGGCATGTTAAATTCTCTTGTTGTATTCAGGCGCTCTTAAAAAGACAAAGATCTAGTATCCGATGAATATCTTGACCATCCCCATCAAACCCTGGTTCACAACAATCAGTCGCTGCAGTACGGCCTGCCACTGGATAGCATGGAAGCAACCGGTCATGCTTGTGCTTCTAACGTTGATTCAGCGCAGTTCAGTTTCGTTGTCACTCTTCGCTTACCCTCACATTCATTATTGTGGACACTTATGCTGATTCTTCGTGTCTTTGATCAAGTGGATTAGGAATACACGATATTCACGAGACAACATCCTCAGTAAGTTCAGCACCAATCATACCATTAATATTATAACGGATCATTCATCGAAACAATGTATTGTAGACTCCTTGCTGTAGGAGATATTCTGGGCAATCTTGCAGATGTTCAAATGAACTCACATGGCCGGTTCTACAGTGAATTTATACAAGCCGCCACACTCAATGAGTCAAATCTTGTCAAGTGTGGATGTAATGGTTTATATTAGCAAGATGAACAGGTCCAAATGATGATTTCAGACGTGCTTGCTGATCAAGCGGCTCTGCGGACAGTTGTTGCATACATCTTGGATCTGACCTGTACCAGGAGAGCAAAAAAGGCGCTGAAATATACATGATTCTGTGACGTTGCGCGCGGAAGGCCCTGAATAGAAACTTGCTCTTGGCAAATTTCAACTCGTCCGTAGGTCCCGATCGTCTCTCTGGTCTTCAGAAGGCTTCAAGGGCAAACTACGTAGCACCACCGCACAAGTAGATCGATATCACTTCAAGTGTACGTCTCGCCAGCGACACATTCACCAGAGGAGGCTAGCTAGCTTCGCGCAGGCAGACCCTACAAAGCAAAGCGTCACACCATTGCGCACACCCCAATAATAATCCAGAACGCCATTTCAACAGACGCACTCGCAATCGTGCCATACTGCAAGTTTCCCATTAACGTATCTCTTCAGGAAAAGTAAGACTCCCAAACAACGAGTCTTACCACTAACAAGTCTTACAGCGGGTGAACAAGACTGAGGTCCATCAAGAACTCTATCGCCTCCTTCCTATACGTGTCCTGCAGGATGTTGCCTGTTACTTCTTCAAAAACGACAACCGACAGTCGAGCACCAGTACCTTTATATTATTAGTATAAACACCATAGAGCTTCAGAAAGAGCCCATCTTACGCTTGAATGTCAGGAAGACAACATGACGTTGGTTGATCCATTTTTCTCACTGGACAGACCGATAAAATTGGTCGAGGTACTAGAACAATTCCTGCACGGCCAAGAGCCTGCCTGACGTCTCGGAACGCCTATGAAAAGGCTAAAACAGTGATGACGAACTATGACATCCACCACGGTTGCGCAAAGATGATCATGGGGAATGATGGTAGTGGTGTTTCCTCATGGGCTTCACGATGGGCGCGGTGAGTCCGTACCTAATCTGTGGGTAAAAAATATATAGAAAAGATTCAATTCTGAACATCATTGATTCAGACATATAAAGACGGACCTGTATCTCGCACACTGACCAGAACGGCTTCGCGTCTTTGCAATCTCGTTGGTTGATGCGGTATAAAAATTCTCTTTCTCTCACTGACTCGGGTCCTATCTTGACGGAAGTACTAGAAACGATGGGAGACTCCCAGGAGTCAGAAGACTCATCTGTGAAAAGTGCGGTCGACGGGTGCAGTAAAGGAACACTCGGTACCCAGTCAAGGTGTCGTTGAAAGTTCTGAAAGGGCTTTTTAGGCGAAATCTCAGTGCAGCCATAAATTCAGAATCTATGAAACGAGACGTGACGATGCAGCCAAGAAGCGACTTACATTGATTGTCCCTTGGTCGTGCGATGACGCGGATGCAACGAATGGCAAGCATTGAGACACGTTGAGTAGTTGGCATGAGATGGATGAATGGCACCCCAGCGGATGGATGGGGGGGCAGATCTATTTTGGGTTTTGATTTATTTATGGTGCGTTGGGCCGCTACTTAATTTTGGACCAGCTAAATTTGTCGTGGACTCTAGGTGTTCTAATATTGAGCGTCTTCGACGACTCGAACGCGTGTCCCTTCTGTCACGGTCGTCCTTCTTCCTGCTCCCCAGTCCAGAGAGCCTCTTCCTGTTCCAGTCACAGTACCCCTCAGGTATGATAATCCTATTCGTTCACAAAATCCACTCACTAATGTAGTCTTCCAGGGTTCAGCACGAAGAGATTGAATTAACAAATCTGGCCAACCAGTCACAGCCAGAAGCAGCATCAGCGGGTTCAATTGTGCTACAGAGCGCTCTCTAAGCACTCTGTAGCACTCTGTAGCGAGTTACGTTTTCTTGATGAGGACCATCTCGCCTCGCGGTAGTAATCAACCACGCAGAGACTCGGTCTTCGTAAAGGACATTCGTTGAGCACTCATCTATCTGTCGAGTCTCGCTTTTTACTTGTAGTCTTATGACCATCCTGTGTAGAGTGTCCTTGTCTTGGAAGAATATACATTGCTGTGTCATCCAACGTTTTCCGTGTAATTTTATGACCAACCTATGTAGAACGACCTTGTTTCGGAAGAACATACATTGTTGCATCCCCCATTCACGCATAGGCGAGTATAGATATTCAGGTGTTCAAGTGTCAGGCGGGACGTTTGAAACATCAAGAACTTGTTTTTCGCGTTCTGTTCCATGCCTGACTTGGGCCTTGGAAACGTAGCATCTATAAAGTGATCAGTGTGCATGCATGACAACTTGGAGGCGCAAGCGACAATGACCCGACCTTAAAAAGATCCAGGTATTCTATACATGGGCACAAATGAGAATGAGTAGTCCAGGATGGCCGTTGTGAGTGGCCTGAGGTGCGGTATTAATTTAGGGGTGATATTGATTTCGATGAGGAACCTACGCTGACCACCTGGTGACATCACTCGTTGCTGGACTAGAGGGTGTATGGCAAGATCACGTCAACATCCGAAGCCAGGGTAGTTTTGCCTACAGCGTCAGTCTATGATATCGTGATCTTCCAATCTTTACAACCACACGCAGTAACGCGTAGACTATTTCACTCACTCACTCGGCGCAAATGAGATTAAATGTCCGATCGCCAACTTAGCCTACAGAAGGCCCATTGCAAGTGTATCCACGTTGAAACTGGCGTGTGCTGTATAAATCACATCTTTCGCTCCTGTTCTGGCACCTAAATCTCCAGATCTCGTCCAACTTCCATGTCCTCATCATCTTCGTCCTGCTGTGGCGTATCCTGCGGGAGTATCAGGTTTAGCGCCAAGGCAACGATGCCAGATATCAAATCTGCCGTCAAAGGTATGAGTATCATGTGACGATAACAAGTGTTCGAAACGTGTAGACTGACAGGGCGTGCTGAGCAGAATCGTGATGCTCTGGAACAACCCTTGGAGGCCACTACTTGGGTTCTTCACACCATCAAATAGATGAGTGAAGATTCCAGGCATAATGAGGTCCCCAACGCCGAACGACAGTGCTGCAGCAAGGATGAATCTGTCGCGCCGCGTGTACTTGACGTAGGAAAGAACGCGGAGGCCAGAGACGGCGACGCTCGCGAAGAGGAACGTCGTCACACCACCTAAGACGGGGTTGGGTACTGTACATGGTAAGTGACTGAAGGAGCACCAGCGAGACATAAGGCATACTTGCGAGGAAGAGACCTGAGAGCTTTCCGAGGGAACCGAAGATGATGAGGAAGACACAACACCATCTTCCTGCTGTGCGGCTTGCACACCGAGTGACAGAAATGACACCGTTATTCTACGCCAACCACAAGATGAGACTAAGCACCGCAATGATAAAGGATTTTGTCAAACCTGAGCAAATACCCCTAAAGGAGTGACGGTAAACAAGGCAGAAATGATACCACCTATCCCGTCGCTCTGCGATATACATAGATTAGTACATTATTAGACACCATGTCTATATAAGACAAGACGAACAAGAACACCGCCTTGTATTCTTGAATCAAAGTCCTCTCCCTCGACAGGGAGACGAGGACAGTTCCGCAGATGCAGTGATGTCGCCAATTGAATCCATTGCCACCGACACTGACGTCAGCGTTTCAGTTAGCCAGCCTGTCCCAAGTAAGAGAGATCTGCCTACCATAGACCACCATCATAGGCAAAATAGCCGGTGGGTACACATTGATTTTGAATCGATGTGCCCTGTCCAACATTCAGACCTCGTGTCAACATGCAAGAATAGACATTACCATAAGAATGTGATTACCGGTGCACTCGTGATGGTGCTTCCGTCGATGTACCCGGTCGCCCCAGCAACGATACATCCCACCGCAAGCCCCACGATGATACTCGCATTCTTGAGGAACGGAGAGCCGAAGATTTCTGTGAGAATGATGCTCACGAAAGAGAGGAACCCGAGACCTATGAACTGAGGAGAGCCCCATCTGTCATAGAAGTGTCATTGATATACTGCTTTCAAATACGTCAGACATACGGTAAAGCATGGGGAGATCCGACTGTCGGGCATAGCTGATAGATACCGCTGGTTGGGCGCAATTGACACCCATTCGAGCCACCACCCCAGTTAGCGATGCCAGAAGACCCAACAAGAGCCGATCCGATCATGAGGATAAAGATGCCTGAGAGATAAGTGAGCTGTGAGGTACGATGCCTGAGTCGAAATCATACCAGTGACCAAGGGAGGAAAGATCCGTCGCAAAACCCGCGGAGGAAGGAACGATAATCCAATCTCTACAACAGCGCAGATAAGGGAGGTGCCTTCAAGATATCAGTTAATTTACTGTCGCTGGGAAATCAGGGTCAACTTACCGAGTACCATGCCATAAGCGTCTGGACAAGGACCGCGCGTAATAGTACCATCCGCAGCAGTCGTTGAGGGACAAGTGCCGTTGGCGTACATCGCGTTGAAAATCTGCGTTTATTCACCTCATCAATAGTGTCGCACACGTAGAACCGAGGCGCACATACGGCAATTGCTGTGCTGACCGTAGAAAAACTCGTCCCGACCACGGATAAAAGCCCAGTGCCAAGATAATACCTCCCCCACAACTTGATGCGTGACAACTGGACTAAACTTAGAATACCTGTTTCCTAAATCAGCTGTGTGAGTGTGAGTGCGTTATGGTGGACGTGCCTGATCCAATGAGTGAAGCTGATATCATGTAGGATGATGTGTCGGAGTCCAGCATCAAGGAACTGGCAAGAATTATGGGTGGTGCAATGAGGCCTGCGAGCATCGCAAGTGCGTGCTGCAGCCCGCTTGTCAGAGCCAGCACAAGTGGGAGCTCGTCGTCGATGCCATAAAATGGCGGTTGTTTGCGTCTGGCTGTAGGAAGAGATGGGAGACAGAGCCATCGGTAATCATAGTCACCAAGCCAGCCATGCCTCGTAGTCACTTTCTGTCGTACGACGCTGAATACAGAGCGTGGGTTGGGATTAGCAATGGGCGACGGCTGTCCTTTGATCACTGAAGACACAGAAGCACGCGACATGGTGGCTTTCTGCCTGGAGAAGATTCCGAGCGCTAGTCGGCGTCCAGGAGGATCCAGAGAAGGATTCGGTTCTGGTTGATCCAGCTTTTATCATTTTGAGCTAGCACGCATGCAAATTAGCAGGCACAGGCGCCTGTAAGGAGGGCCGGCGAACTCTCGCACAACTCCCAAAGATAAGGGCTTCGTTATTGCCCAATTAGGAAATCGAAATAATGTTGCACAGCCACGACAGTCCACGTTAGCCCATACCTTCAGCCTGAGCGCTTCAACACTGTTCACCGCGACGAGCAACCATGGCAAGAGCTCAGGATAGTTTCACATTTACGGTCGGAAAGCTCGGTAAGTGACTCGCACTCAGCGCGTTCATAAGATTCATAATATTGACTCCAGATGCGGGCATGGCTGTAAGTCCAAGTTCAGTACGTCACCCAAACATAAAGTGATGCGGTGCAGATCCTCCTGGGCGACCGAGCTCACCTCATAGAATTTCCATCAGTACTACTTCCCTCCTGGATGCAACAACCGGATCCATAGTCAACATCGCGGTCCACCAGAACGTAGCTCAGGAGCGGAAGCGCGACCATGAGTTCTGGTCGCTTCAAGAAGACATCCTAGAGGCGTTTGGAAATCACTCGCCTGAGAATCCACAACTCGAGGTAAGAATTACACACTTGATCCTCAATCCGCCTCACTCGGCACCACCTGCCTTCAGGTCCGCAACTGTCACTCAAACCTCTGTCACTCTCGAATGGCCGCCCATCAAGCTCGCAACCGCAAAGTTACGCTCACTCGACATATACAAGAACGGCCAACGGCTCGCCTCGATCCCTAATGCACTAAGCAACTACTCCACAAAGCTTTCCGGGCTCTCTGTAGACACTCAATACAGTTTCCAGCTCCTCCTCCGCACGTCCGCAGGAACCTATCCCTCGAACCTCATCCGCGTGCGCACGCACACTATTGCCGATACAAGCGGGATCTCAGTCTGCTTCGGTAATGTCGCAGACAGCGTCTTGCTGGAGAATGCGAAGCTTGCTTTGAAAGAGATGCGTGCAAAGTGGAGCGATAAAATTCAGATCGACACGACGCATTTCGTGTGCACTACTCCTGCGGTCACACCCGCGGGTGCACAGCCAGCTGGTGGTGTTGCAGCTGCCCCAGGTGCGGAATATCAACGTGCCTTGCAGTTAAGCATCCCTGTGGTTCAACCACAGTGGATTTTAGCTTGCCATAGCGAAAAGAAGTACGTATATGCGCGTTTTATATCTCTATAGAGCTTCTTGCTGACAATTCTTTTTTTTGTTCAGAATGGTGCCTATATCGGGGTACTATCTCGGCGTGACCCCACCCACGTCTTCTGGGTACTCCCAGCGTCCGCAATCGATGTCACAAGCCTCCCTCCCTAGCTCCAGCGCAATTCACAAAAACTCGGCATCCCGCCAAAGTCTCCCAGCAATACGCCGCTCTACGCCGCCGTCCGCAACCCCACAACGGCCGATCAACGAGGAAGAGGACGAGGTGGAACAGCCACCACCACCGAAGTCGCTCTCTGAGATGAAGCACAAGAGCAGCGGTACGATGGATAGGAATTTCAAGTTCCCAACGTCACCGACCCAGGGTCAGGAAGTCCCACCCGTCCCCTCTATTCCCGCTCGAGTGCCTGCTCCCAAGCCTGAGCCTGAGGCAGCAAACCGTACAAATGAAGATGACATGACGCCCGTAGCGGTGGTGGTACCGTCTAGTGTCGAAGTCCCTCCCCCTCCTCCGGTGGAGAAAGAGATCCGGAAGAGTTTTGTGGAATCTGAGGATGGCGAGGAGGAGGTTGGGGAGACGGTTGAGATTGATTTGCGGTGAGATTGTGAGCTGTTCGTTGATTGCTTGTTGTGTAGCCTGGACCAGTGATTTGGCTGCGCTGTGTGCGACGTTTGAGCATATAAATATCATTGATGTTTCGTTCTGTGTGTGATGCCATATCCTTTGCTCAGCTGTTTCCATGTAGTCACAATACCTCCTCCCAAACCTATAGTTGTTAACTTATTTCGCTGATGCAGCTTTTAGCGTCCGGCGCGAGTTGGAGAGGGTCCGACTATGCAGATCTGAGCATTTAGATGATCGGATTTCATGCGGGTAAACACTATAGTACTATATAGCAGAGTGGTAGAATGATTAAGTCAGGATAGATACAGAATGTGGATCTCCGCATAGTGAGATGGTAGCATACAAAAGAGGGTTATGGGATATATCGACTGCCAGCGTCGTACTCGTCAGCGCCGTCGCACCGTTTTAAACAAGAAGCACACCACAATAATAGTAAGTTCATACTCGTCCGTCCTCATCCACGCCACACACTCACACAAACGGCTCATACACCCACCCTTCTCTTCTTCACCTCTCTTCCCCTTCCTCGTTTCTCATCCCCATCCGACTCGGTTATACCCTTCTCTTTCTCCCTCTCACGCTCACGCAGCACACGGACAGAGCCGCCTCTCACAAGAGCCCTTGTACGCGATAGACTGCGCTCTTCCCGTGCTGCGCTGCGCGTACGCGGTCTGCACATGTTCTCGTCAGCAAGAGGGCGCGTCTTGTCATCTGCAGTGAGACGGGTCTTTTGCTCGTCTACGGTAGAGCGCGTTCTTGTGCGTTCTCGAGTAGGACGCAAGGGGATATCTGACTCTTGTTGTGTATCACTCTCGGATTCAGAAACGGCGTCTACGGTTGATGATGCGATGTGGGATTGGTGGAGGTTGGATTTAGGGAGGGGTTTGATGCGTGGCTGGGGGAGCGTAATTGAGGATATGAATGTACCAGATTTGGCGAGGGGTTTGGGTGTGGATGATTTTGAAGTGGGTTTGCGGACTGACTTGGGCGAGGAATCGACGTTTACCTTGGCTTTGTCTTTCTTCCTTATGCTGGCGCTCAGATCACCGCTGGAGACAGATATGCTTCGCTTGCGTTTACGGCCGTGACATCCTGTCGCAGCGCATGAGGATAACTTATCGTCGTAGATGGTAGAATCTGCGCGGAAACGCGCGCGCTTAGTGTCTGTCTATATCCAAAGAATCAGTCTTTGATTTGAAAAGACGAGAGAATACTCACCGTGTGTCTTCCCTCATAACACCACCCATCCGGAGGGCCCATATCACCCGTCCCTTCGACGCTCGCTCCACAGCAGCCCCAGAGGGTTTCGTACGCAGAGCGATCGACGAGTGCGCTTTCATCGTCAGTGTGGAATGCGACAAGACTGTGTCTGTATTTGAAAGGTCAAAGAAAGAGGAGTGGCAGCGGACGCAATGGAGCTGTGGTGGCGGGGAGAGTTGGTGGAAGAAATGTGTGAGGGCGGTAAGTGTACGCGGGGAGAGGGGGATCGGTGGGGGATCGGAATTTGGGGAGAGGTGTGCGAGGGTGTACGCGTGAAGGGTCTGGGGAGGGACGGAGTATACGAGGTCATACAAAGCTGTTGGGTCTGTTACTTCAGGCTCGGTCTGGGTGGTGGTGGGTGGTGGCGTTGAGGAGAGGGCTACTGGTGAGTCGGAAGGAGAGGGAGTGTGTAGTTGGACTGGTGGTGAACCAGGCTTGCGAGTGAAGAGACTGAAAACCATCGTGTAGATAGTGAAAGAAAGGAAGGACTGTATCTAAATTATAATCTGGAGGATCCTCGAGGTCAATGCATGCACCTGTATACCAAACAGTGACAAATACGAGACCCTCTGCTAGAACGTGTTGACCATACGATGTAAGCATGCTCGTCGAACGCCAGCTATCGTCCCTGTAACCTGCCGTCTCAAAATTCATTTCATGTACTTCGCGTCCAGTAAGATAATAATCTCCCTGCTCGGCTGGGTTTCAAATCTTCTACAAATACCTCGGTGTCAACTTCTTCCCTCCTTTGTCCTCCCTCATCCTTTCCTCAGATGACCTGTAACGTCCAAGGTCACTGAGACGGATGGAATATTGTCACTGCCAAGATAAATCCGATCGTACCTGTCATTCTTGTCACTGCAGTCAATATCCTGCTCACTCATGGCGGCCGTCCTTATTCCTTCCCCCTTCTACACGCTCGAAAGCCATTCCTCTGCCCGCCAACTCTATTGTTCATTGACGAATACACGCATCATGTTTTAAACTCTTTAATGGTAACGTGTAGGCACTTGTGCATCCTGTTTGTTGTTGTGGAGTTTCAATTCTCAATAGCCCTACTTGCCAAGTGATCGCAATTCGCGTTTCTGGAGTCTATCTTCTTATTCAAAGCTCCTACTTCTCTAATCCTCGTTTACATTGGGGTGCTTGTTGTTCCACTTTTAAATCATGGTTGAACATCGAACATACCAGTGCGAAATTTTACCTCGTCGCTCTGCCCTTACTACTTCCTCATGTAGATTATCTCCTCCAAGATAAGATGGGCGAGATTCTGCTCCTTATGAGTAGCCTGAGGGCGTTCTCATTCGGCGGTTCTTCAGCGTTTATATCACGTCACGTACTCAAGCGCCGCTGTCATGACCTCGAGCAGTTTTCTTGTTCGTATAGTGATGCTACTTTGTCCGCTCTCGGCGATCGGATGCTCATAGGTACATAGTCGCTTCCTATTTCAAACCCATGCTCATATATACCGGTTGTCTTGCACGCCTCTTTTTGGCGTTAGGGAATTGTGCAAAATGTATTCGACACTCTACCCAGCTCACCAGCAGTTCCCGCACCCCTGAATATCTCGTTTACATTGGGACGCGGATGGCTGTGTGATTCTGTCAAAGGATAACTCGACCTGACAGACACCAATGCAAAATTATCGCCGCTATGCAGTCCCGCATGGGCTATCGCTTCCAGCTTGAGTACTGGAAAGACTCCTCTCCTGACAGTTGTCAGCGTTGATCATTTGTGAACAAGTATGTGCCGCGTCACAATGCTGATACAATACATCAGCTGATCGCGCACGCCTCGGGCTGTCATTCTGACATTGGCGAGTCGAGTTCATGTTGCTGACCTCTACAGACAACTTGATCCGACTCGCCAACGCTAGCGATGAACATGCCACCCCAATTCTTACACTGATCAGTTGCCAACAAGCAACTAACAAGTACGTGTAACAACACACTTTAAAACTTTGATTACATTACATTCAATCGCGCACGCTTTAGGCTGTCGTTCTGGCATTGATGAGTGAGGTCAAGATTTCGGATAAATTTAACTCGCCAGCGCCAACGACGCGCATACAGTCATATCATAGGCTTCTTATTCAACGATTGCCTCCATTCTCTCCTTCCATGCTCAAGTGCTGCTCTCATAGCATCGAGCTGTTAATCTTCTCATGGCGACTTATTGCTAATATAATCAAGGTGGGGAGCGCCTCTTGTTCTGGTTGAGCTGTAGCGACGCTACTGAGTTGAATAACTGATGGCGAGGTGACGGTCCACTACAACAACGTTACTAACTCACCAACCGAGCGCAAATGTGGACGGCCCTCTCAAGCAAGTCAACTCTAGGATGTCGGGGATTACATCCATTTAAAATGCCCGGGGAACCGACTGGTATTAGCTTATATGACGCGCACGGCTTTCGGGACCATACAGCAAGGCTCAGGACAATCTCGAGATGCACCTCTTCTGGGTCGTCGGTTAATTCGTGAAATTGCATGACCTGAGTGGATGGCATAGCCATTTTGACAACTAGTGTAACAGAGAGCGAGTAATTAGAAAGTTGAATGCTACAGCATATCCAACATTTCGGTCATCCAGATATGCCACCCGCAATAGAGACACAGCAGTACTGGCGTGTGGGAAATAGTCAAGATTGACGCTCTGGCACAGGAACTTCGGTCATGGCAGTGAGAGCTAGAAGAGGAATAGCACATCTTGCAAACACGACAAGCTGCTGTGCTCACATTGCAGAATTCTTCCTTCTCTGTCATTGCTAGCCATAGACTCGCATCTGGATTTCTAGAACCAAAACGACCATCAGAAGAGAGCATTGCATCTTCAAACGCACCTAGACAATATATCTCCCACACTTGTCTACCTTGTCGTTTTGGTCGTGGAGGTGTACTAGGCATGGCGTCTGCATCAACGAAAGCCAGCGTCGCCACGAAATCGATTTTGAAAACGGCAATGACTTTGAGGGGTGGATACACATCCATATCCTACTGTCCGGCCGACGGGCGACTGATCAGTGGGTCTCATGACAAAACCGCTCGGCAATGGGACCTGAATGCGGGCAAGGAGATTGAGGAAGTGCGACGTGTTTACAAGAAGGTGGTATGTGTGGTGGCGGTATCAAGTAACGGTCAATGGATTGTCACTGGTGGTGGAGATGACGATTGTGCGGAGCTGAAAGCCTGGGAGGTCGAAATGGGGATTGTCAAAACATTTCACGGCCACTCGAACATCAGAGAACTGATGAGTCCTTGATATGGTGGCCGTGAGAACTATAGTATGATATCATTTTGTTTTGGCTAGCTATGGGTACATATCATAATGTATACCACGAGAAAATTGATTTATCGGTACATAGCTATGTATGTCTGAAAATTGAGTTTCGCATGAGGAGTTTGCGACAAGGTTGCGATATTGCACCATCACGGCCGGCAAGGCATTATAGCACAATTAGGTCTTACTTGTTGAACATTATGATATTTTCTCAGTATGTGTCAAGTTATAAGATTATTTATGACTATATCATGGACAATGCCCTTAGCATCGGCCATCCAATCCAGATTTGTATGAGAGTTCCCAACGAGGTCACCACTTCGCACCATCATGACCAGCAAGGTACAGATATTAAATTAGGTCCTACTTTTTGAGCAATGTCATGTTTTCTCATTTATGTTGGTTTGACAAGTCTATATTACGGGATACAAATATTATTTCAATTACAATGCTATTTAAAATAATGAACTTATTACGTCCGTTCACCAAGAGTATCTTGAGTTGCGCTGCATGTAAATAACGCAACTCCTGGCAGAAGAGCGCCAATGAAGTAACTAATTCTGTGTGTTTCAACATGCGCAAATTCACGTGACTCTCAAAAGTCACAAAATATGACTTCTGAGTGGAATCAAACTCAAGAGCTTGAATAATCTGCTAAGTCTCAGCATTAAATCTAACCATTACGCCATGAGTGCCTAAACTCAGATGATTCAATGTGACATATAGCACCCTTGTTTTTCGGAAGATGCCGAAGACATATTTCTGTCCAAATCGGGACAATTCTCTTGATAACTCGACGACGGTGATCACTCAGAACTCGTTTGTACATTTACCGCTATCAAATTACAATGAATAACTACATCAACAACAACGTCAATGCTAACGGAGGAGTTGGAGACCAAAACAGAGACCGAGACTACCAGGTACGTCAAAGGAATCTTGCACTCTTGCCACTTATCAATATTCAACAGATTCCACCCCACCTTTTGTGACACCTACCACGGCCTCGTAGCATCACGTTCACGATGAACATAAGGCAGCTGGTGAGTAATGGACCCTTTCATGAGTGATGCACTCACCGTGTTGAAGGAGTGGATGTACATCACATGGGACGCCGCGCAAAACTGTGTCCGTCAGCAACTCTACCACCCTGACTTACCGTTCGATCCGTACCCACTGCCTCCAGTCTGGCCTGAAGAAACGTGGGCGATGATGATATTATGGGTCGCAAGGGAACGCCGAATCTTCGAGATGGAGATGGAGGAGTTGGAGTACCTGTTGGGACTCAGAGGTGCGCGTTAGTATGCATAGGTGAGTCGATTTTGAACAATTAAATTTGAGTCAACCCACCATTGTCAGACCATATGCATGAAGATATACGATGTTGTACGAGGACGACATGTCAGTGGGATGGCCAGGACTGCGCAAGAATGTGTTGCATGCCATATAGTCAATATAATGATACAAATATTGTACAAATACCAGACCTTTTTCTGAAGCTTCCATGTCCTCGATGCATCGAGTGCTGAGTTGGTTAGCATTGCGCCAAACGAATGATTGAATAAAAATGGACTGCGAACCCGAAGATTGATGATGCTGACCCCATGTCCAATTTCGAACCGATCAAAGATGCTGCGGACACAGGGCCCACAATCACAGTTGAGCCGCAAGACCACAATCAGGCGCGTCTTGCGGCAATGCTGGCACACACCACAGCTGATAGGATGGTCAGGTGGTTCAGGGGGGGATAGTACTCGAGGTGCATACCTCATCAAGCTTGGTGTATGTTGAATGAATCCGACAATTTTGCTATTGTCCCATGGATGAGGGCGATCCTCTCGTCGGAAAGATAGCAGCAGCCTACTTGACCATTGGTCTGGTAAATTGTCATGCATGGCCTGGCAAGGGCGAGTTTGTATGCATATGGAGGTCAAATTCCCTGTACCGGGCTTGCAGCCTCCGTCGTGTCCCCAGGATGATATTGCTGTTGTTCTGAAGCAATGTGGTTCTCCATCTCTCACCACAACCCAATGAAGGTAAATAAGATCTTATGGGGAGGTCCAAAGTCTTCTGTAGAAGCTTTGCACCATGTGCACCCATGCTGGCTAGAAAAGAATGACACTCCTCCTAGTGGTACAAATGCCCTTCAAGCAAGTGAGCTGTCCAATTATGTGAGAGCTGATGCGAGGCATCATGATTTGAATGAAAGGAAGAAATTGAAATTGAACCTGCTATCGAAGACGCCGGCACAGAAACGTCGAGGCGCACGATCAAGTATTATTCCAAATGAGAGCACTGATGTGTTGTATATGCATATTGTTCTATAGGCGGAGCATCGTGACCATTGTCCATGTGCACTCTGCCCAAAAGCATTCTAGTACCAACAAGGATCAGAAAGAAAGGACAACACATACGGAAAATCTGTACCCACGACAAGAGCTGTATCGTTCAAACCTGTGAACATAGTGATGATTAGGCACGCCATTTACATGACCTTCAGCAACCTTACTGAAAGTCCATCATTGCTAACATTATTCCATCAATTGGACTGCTTACGCGTGAAAAGCTGCAAAAATGGCGGGTCGCAATTAGGTGCCCATTTTACCGAGATAGTCCCATTGGTGTCTCCTCTGGTTTTTACGAATACAAGACTTTCTGTAAAGATAAAGAGTCAGCAGTGCTCAAAATGAAACCCATGTATCTCGTGCAGCATAAAGGTGCTGGGATGTAACCACTCTGCCCCACTTGATTCTAGAATGGGCACTATGAATTCAGAAAGCCAAAAGCAACCTCAGCCTGCTCATGTTGAAGCATTGCACTCAGTGAGCTCGGTATTTTCCTTGATGGGCATGATTAATCTTCGGGGCTCAATTAGTAAACATTGCGTGCAGGAACATGAGTCACTTACTCAGATAAGGAGAATGAGTCTGGCCTCAACATCTCCTTGCATAGTGGCAACTTGATGCTAGCGCAAGATATGAGATGGCTCATCAGCCAGCCTGAACTCCTCTCAGGTATAACTGATGACCTCGTGTTGGACTCATTCTACAGGAGAAAGTATCATGGGTGCGGCATGGTGTAAGAAACTAAGCGCCTGGACCATCGTGATGGACAGCGATTGCCTTGCTCATAGTTATAGTCAGATTCTCTTCAGTAAAACGTCGAAAACTCACAGTGACCCAGATAATAGTGATCAGAATGGTTTTCTGAAAATGATCTCTTATCTTAAGAGCAACTTCGTCACAGTAGGGATGGCTTTCGTACTATCAACATGATGGTGGCCAGAGAAGACATCGATCGGACGCAGCACAAGAACAAATAAATATAGACAAATAAGATGTGTGTGCCGTAGTGGCTTACTAAACTACCTAGGTTTGCCAGACTCCAGGTTCATGACGGAAAGCGATCGAATTGCATATGCAAGTACTAGTACATACAAGGATGGATGTGCCATAACCATAGTAACTGACAGTAGATCGAATACACGAAAGTCAAGCACGGTCAAGGTATCTAGTTATGTCTAACAACCTGGCAGCAACACGTGTTTTAAACGCTTCCCAACGCGCAGACAGCTCTGCGTTGGGCTTGATGTGGTCGCGAATGTACTCCAATAGTGAATTATACCTATGTTTGAAATTGTGCACCCCAAAGTCAATGGACATGTTTGGCCGTCCGCTCGCTAGCTCCTGTAGAGCGCACTCCACGGCCACTGCAGCTGTACAAAACAAAGCATCAAGTTCAGTCACGGTGATGTAAGTCTAGTTAATAGAGGCGAGTGGATCGGGCGGGAGCTAGTAGATAGCAATAATCTCAGTCTGTATTCGAGGACTCTAAGTCCATGTACTGTACCTAGTAGATAGCAATACTATTCTAAAGTCAGTACGCATTTGAGGGAATCGTTAAGTGTAAGAACTCACATCCCAGTCTGTATTCGAGGACTGAGATGTTCGTTTGATATCTACAAAGGTTATAAAGAAAAAACTGGCTCGATACGTATATTAGCATTGTAAGGAGAAAAAGAAAGTGAGACATTGGTATCTGGACGTCGAGTGACACTCGACGTCTCTTTTCTTTGTGCCTCTGTCAAACGGGCATGCTCGCACTACTCCTCCACTTCCGTTGCCTCCGATATTCCCAATTCCAACAGTAATGTGCGAAGCTGAGTTTCATGATGGTGTTCACAACGACCGTGGATATGATGCGATGTTGAAATGGATACATCTCACCAACTTGGTCACCAGAATCATTCCCGAATATGTATTTGAAGGGATGTAAAGGATCGCCGATAAGATCCTGTGCCATACTAATCAGATGATCTGGTTCTTGATCCTCCGACATAATTGGTGAGCGAAGAATGTACCTGATTTCAACCACTGCGCGAGTGGTCTTCTTGCATGTGGACATGATGTCTGCGGATGGTAGCGCTGTGAACGATTTGTAGAACGCAGTAAGATTTTCTGCGCTCCACCGACTCCCATGCACTTGTAGAAGTTTCAAATACATTCAAAAATTGTAGGTACTGCAGCTTACCTTCATCAATTGCATTTGCTGCCAAAAGCAACGCATCTTGAGCCGCAGATTTTCTCTCATGCTCAGTCAAAAATGGGCCAGTTCGGAGTGAGGATCGAATGAGTTCTTCACGTGCGTCTTCAAAGATTTTCCGATGAATTCGGGACCTGCTGTTGTATACTAAAGGCGAGATGCGAGATGATCGCAAAGATGCTGTGGACGAAGCAGCGCCCTGATATTCACTAGTGACTAATGATTTATAGATAATCATGATGGAAGCCTACCTGAACACTAGTTAAACCCCTTAGTTTTGGTCGCACACATGGGTATGGCCAATGTTTGAATTCAAACGATCTTTCTGGTGGTTGTGGATTTTGCGATCCAGATGGACATGGAGGCAGAGGCTCTTTGATCTGAACCGAGTCTCCGAGGGACAACGATTCACCCAGATGCACTGGCTCTCTAAGAGGCCCAATATCCACTGAGCCTGGCGCCAAAGTGGATGTTCCGTCAAAAGATACAATAGGCGGAGGGAACATAGGATAGTGTTGGGGAAATTGGTGTGGTAGCCTGGATTCCTGGTGAGGGATAGAAAAAGGGTTGTACATTAGATGATACCCTACAGGCGGATCAAGTGTGAATTGGAATTGATTATTGATGGATGCTGTTGACGGGTCGTCGACGAACGACGTGGATGGATCGTCGACGAATTGAGGGTCTGGAAAAACAAACTGAGAGGCACCACCGGGGTAGTTTGGATCTGAAAGTGACTCAGGTGTATAGGGAAACAGTGCTGATGGCGATGTCTGGTTGCCCAGGCCAGAGCCCTGGCTCGCTGGCCCGGGCACGTTCAGGAAATAGGATGGGGTAGTATGTTGGGGTTGCTGGTAGTCCAAATCGAAGTTGGCGGCTTGGGGATAGCTTGAATGAATAGCGGGCTGGCCGTTTTCATCGAGTGCAGCATCAATGGGCTGTCCTTCATATGGATACATCTGAGAATCCGGGTTGTCAAGTGCCAACAACAGCAGTGTCCAATGAGTTTTATTTCGGCCGCCCTCTGCACCTAGAAACGTTCCGAGTCCGATTCAGTCTGGTCTGGCAAGCGGCGATTTCGAAAAACCCTCAAATGACTAATTAGAACCGCAAGCTCGACAATGAGGCATGGGCGCTAGATCAGGAATTCCTAATCAGGCTTTCGACACCGGCACAAATTAATGATGGATTCAAATTACCTTGCACTGTACTGGAAAATTTGGGGCGAGACCTTCAAATTACCGTTGGGCTTAGGTTTGCCGCTTGACAGACTGAGGTAAAAGTGCTGGATTCGTAGCTCAATAACAGGCCCTGAGATGTAATAAGACATTGTTTTGATCAGCAGCGGGTTCCATAACGAAGCAGGTTGGACCAAATAATCAGAGAAGCCCTGACTAATTCATCGAGTAAGGGAGGACTGGTGGAAGGATCCAGTGCCGAGTTATCTGAGTCATATCCATCATGATGATATGGGCGTGATGGTCTGCCAGCCTGAGTGGTATGTACTATAGACTCGTATTGAACACACATAGCCAAATATGAAAACTAAATAGAATACTTTTCTTCGACGAGCCTGAGTCACAGTTTGCAAACTCCCCAAGGCATCATGAGGGTCCAATCTATCAGTACGGCTAGCCCCTGTTCTCCATTTGCATAGGGACGGTCATGAAGACGAACCGGCTTGTAGCAACTTCGGGTTAGGTTCAAAATAAGTGAAATCAAGGAAGTACTAATCGTACTAATATGATGAAAAGTTGCCAGTAAGCACGTTTTCGCATTTTATCGAGCCTCGACTCGCTGGGATGAAGCATAGGCTCGAGTGGAACATGCTGCTGCGCGAATACTGAGTGTGCTTTCACTTAAAAAAATGAGATACAGTACTACTTCAATCAATCATCCATACCATAGGTCACCTGAACCTTAAAACCTGACTTTGGCGATGAGCGACTCGGAATTCCCAGGTGAATTTACTAAGATTAGGTTAACTGTACAGACTCCCGAGCCTGTGATGGCAAGCCGCCGCGATACAGGTAAATGTAGGTAATGAAAGGTTTCAGTTTGGGGTATTTTCGATGATGAATTGAGCACCCTACCATGATATCAACACCTGCGCCACTGACTCATGCTTGCGGCTGTCTCAGTGACTGCATAGAGCCGAGCAACATATGTTGTGATGCTGCCCACTTGATTCCCCAACGTGTCCGTGACAACCTGCAAGAGTTCGTTCTGCCTCCATAGTATATTGTGTTGGGCGGAAGATATCTGAGATGCGTGTTATGGCACTTAAAAGAAGACTCGGAATCAATCAGTGATTTTGCTTCCTTACTATATGTAACAAACTGTCTCTCACATATAGTAATTCCTCATCTCCATTGCCGGCTGTATAATGCTTGGCATAGAGACGGGATTGAAGCCTGCTTGCAAGAGTTGTGGAGCATTGTTGATATCGGCCGGCAATGACATAGGATTGTCCAGCAGTAAAGTATTCCTCTGACGATGCATGGAAGGTTGCATGAAGTGTAATAGCTGATGCGTGAACTAGCATGACATAGTCTGGAATGGAACGAAAATACGCGTACTCACATCCGTATTTTGGATCATGAAGATTTCAACCAATTGGGTCCCACTCGACATCAAATTGAAGTTGAGTGTTACTGTTGCCCAGGAATCATCTGCTTCACAGTCCATTGGGCGACTGTATAGATTTGAATGAGATTCAACGAAGAAAAAAAGCAGGGAGGACACCCACCTGTACTTGGTGATCTCTGGACTGAAGTGGAAGGTTAGTTCAACTTGCAATCTTCACTAGTCATAGACCAACTAGCTCTCCATATGAATTCTGAAATGTACTACGCCTCGGAAGCGATAGTCGTTAGAGTTCAAACCAAATCAAAATGATTAACTCACCCTAGAATCATCATCGTGCATTTGCCCACTGTTTGGAGCTCGAGATAAACCAGCGATTTGAAAAATCAAGCACCCAGACGGCGCAGCTGGAGAGCATGTGGGGACCAAAATCTTATTACCCAGCATCATTGGGCAGGAGAGCCAACGGTTGACCATTCAAAAGCACACTAGCAGATAAGGTGAGCAAGGCAATGTCATACCTTTGATGGGAAAGAAACCTGTTAAGTATGCGATGACAGCGAGCCAACCGCATATGAATGCGCGAGTGTCTTCACAGCTTGATTTTTCAAGGCTGCGAGTAAGGTCATCCAGAGGGACAATTACTGAAGGGGCAGAAAAGACAGCGGCCAATCGGACAATGGTCGCATTATCAAGAAATGAAGGGAGGGAGAGCGGGGGTAGTCAAAGCATGATACACCTCCCGGGAAGCCGCGTCAGAGAATGGAGAAATGAGCCAAGGTAGAACTCACATCAACTAGAGTCGCTCTCGCCGTCTTCAAGTCTCACTGACTCAGAGTCCTCTAAGTTTGCTTTTGTGGTCTCAGGCGTCTATTCTAAGTAGGAATTTGAGCGAGAATCGACAAGTAGATACGAGAGAGACTTGCCTGTCCGCAGGGCCTGGGAAGGTAGAACAAGACTTCATGTTAATTGAGGTCTAATTTGACTTAAAACGAGGTGGTTATCCTACTAGTAGATGACAAGTTGAAGCCTATGCGACACGACCTGACTCAGCGCTGAGCGTTGGAGGAGAGAAAATGATCACCTTGAAGAGCAGTTATATTGGTCATCCTTCTACCTCTTGTTACGAACTTGGATGGGTCTCTTGCCGAGGGTTCAAAAGAGAACCGTCCTTCGCAAAGGATATCTTCAGCAAGCGGTTCCTCCTTCAGACAAGAAGGGGTTCTGGAATGATACTGGCTTTACGGGCTTGATACCGTACAAGGCAGGATCAAAGGTTTGGTCTTTCGAGGTTGCACCTCTAAGACAGACGATAATCAGGCTATCAACGAGGAGTGCTCGAAGATAGAATTAGAGATGGACACTTAGGTTGCGAAGCCTAAGTGAGGATCAGGTTTCAAGGTAAAACCAAGTAGATTAAAGTAAAGAACAACTATGATACATGACGAGTATATATAGGGGATGAGGAATGGCTTTAGGGCAGGGTCGTCAGGTATTGATGAGTCCAAGAAGGGTAACTGGGTAAAGGGTATGAGTCAAGAGGAGTCATATGGTAAAGGGCTTGGGCCAAGGGTATGGGCCAAGGGTAGAACAAGTCATAACCGATAGGGGCTAAGGGTCTGACGAGTCAGAGAGATAAGATAAGGTGAAATAAGCCGAGGCTCTACGAATACAAGGCACGTGGCCAAAGTGTGGGGAAATGGAATAAGCCGAGGCTCTACAAATACAAGGCAAAGCAGCCATAAGTCCAGTGAAGATAGAGAAAAGATAGGGGGGCAACGTTACTGTAACACCTCTGACCTGAGTATCCTATATGACTCCATGATATGTTGGCCACCAGTGGCAATGAAAGAGCGATCAAAAGATTGGTGAGCAAGCCAGTAGTAGTAAGTCATGGTGTGATAGGTGTAAGGCTTACTAATACCACAGATCTGGCTTCTTATTCGACCTAGGCCTGACTTGGATTGTTTGATAAGCACACTGACATGGTTAGTCACAGTACTTGGTCAAGCTTAAGGACCATGACTCCTAGTAAGTAGCCTGTGTATCGACCGAACGTTGACCATCCCAGACCATCAAACAACCACAACCACAACCACACTACGATTTCAATGGATAATTGACAAACGTCAATTTCGAGCAAAGGCCAGCATCACTATCGATACTACGTCAAACATAGTATATCATTCGGGTTTGGCCCTGGGCCAGAGTGATATTCATAGTACGGTATGATTACAAACTACATTTCTTGTCTAGTCTTCCGTTTTTCTGTTAACATTTAACTGTGTTTTCGAGTCCCAGGTTCGGTGTGTCGAAGGTCCTCTGAGTCAGTCTTCTTCTCTTGCCAAGGATTAGCAGCTGACTGTCTTTCATAGCCCACAGGTGTCTACCGCAGTATCATAAGGTCGAACAATGCAACTTTTCTCGCTCGGAACTTCAAGTTGGGTCAAGGCAGTGCAAGAGCACATAAACTTATGTGCGATGTCAAGTCTGTGGCACCAATCCTTCCTTTTAAAATGCCACACATTCAAGTTGATCATAAGAGTCCGAAAGCTAGTAACACTGTCCCTGTAAGTGAATTTTCTTGCATCTACGTTTCCTCCTTTGTAACCGCCACGTCCTTATCCTTATCCTGCCTATTATTCTGTTCCTCACCATATGCAATTACATCAAGGACCGACTGCCAGTCGGTACCAGTTTTCTCCCGGCGGATGCGCTTGACAGATGGGCCCAGGGTGCAGTGGACATTTGGAAATAGTGCGTTCTCCTTGTTGACTGTGTCGACACCTCCAAGCTTTCTCTTGTGGGTCTGGTGGGCATCGCTGCTAGCAGTGTATGGTTTTGATTTTTGAGCTTGAACTACGAGTTCACAGCCGAAAACGGGAGCAGCTCCAGCTTCCTAATTTACATCAGTACTTGGATGAAAACACGACAACCCGCGGCTGCAGACACCCACTGATATCTTCATTGTCACGGTGGCATCTTGCTGACTTTCTGACTTGGACATCCTCAAGTTATCCAAGCAAGTGTTGACTATATCGTTCTGCAGCAGTGTCACTTGGGCCCGGGGGAGTTGATTCAGATGTTCAAACTTCAGGGTGAGCTTTTTATATTGCTATGTGACTGGTGATGTACCACGGTAGGGCAGAGACTCTGACACCATGCACACAATCTCAAGTATGCGTAGCCTAGAGATCGGCAGCTGAGTGCTTCATAGCACAATCGGGCAATAATTTTGGTTACCCTGGGTCCCTGACGTGAAGTAAGGTTCAAACGCAGTTCCCCATTTTGGTATGTGATAAATTTGATTCTTATTTTGGATATTCATTGAATGTCGAGTACCCGATCTTTGCAATTGTGATGTGCTGTCGAACCGATAAGAATAATTAACATACTTGGAGCTCCGGGACATTCAAACTCCGACGGGCCTATTTACCACACCCTTACGCACGCCATACTATGCACCTCCAACTAAGACCCCACGAGTTGAAAAAATATGAACTTCAACTTGGCACCATCTTCCAGCAAAGAAGTTGAACTTCAAGCTGAAGGGAGTCCATGTGTATACCCCTCCACACCTCAGCGCTCTTATCATCTTCCTGCTGCTAGCACTCCCAGTCATCATTCAAGTTCTCCTCCGAGCCGCTCACCATCACTGGTTTCCACATCAGGATCAGGTATGAATAAATCACCTGTACTCAATGGCATGTAAAATAAAATTATTGCAGCCAACAATACATCAGACTCGGATGACTCTATGTTTCCTCCAACACCTAATTCCAAGTTTTCATTCCGTGTTGCAACTGGGCCGCAGACTCCAAGCTACACCCCTGAAAGCAAATGCAGCGATCTTCCCTATTCAAGGACCACGTCATATGAGGACCAATCTCTTTTTGAACGATTGTCAGGCTGGTCTGTTGATATCAATGATACATCAGGCACTGTCAGTGAGAAGGTAGGAATTGTTTTGAACATGTCTCTTAGTTCTAATAACATGTTACATACAGGTTAGGGATGCCTACATGGGCATTTTACAAAACCTTAGCCTTGGAACTTTCAAATGCGTTATCCACTACCTGGAAGCCGTCTGCGAACGTCATCGCATGCTCTACCACGCCGCATGTTGGGAAGTCTCGGAACACGCAAGGTGAGAAGCTCTCGCCCGCGCCATGAGCAAAGATTCAAAACGAAATTTTTTGGACGGACAGCAAGAAGTACAGTTTCTAATGGATATGTTGGGTCGTTGCGTGGCATTGTCCCATCAACCCGCTGCAAATATTTCCGCCCAAGTCTGCGACAATAGCATGGCTTCTGTCCGTCGGACTGACGCTGTACTCGTCATCGTAAATGATGCTAATGGGATGCGCGGGGATCAGTGGTATGTATTACTGTAAGAATTTTCTCCGGCACTTATGTACTCACAGAGTTTGTCCAGAACAAAGATTGTATTACCCACTTTTTATGTATCGCTATTGTACCATTACAATTCTGAACTCGCCTTCGTTGTTCCAGTAGTATCATTCACTCATGCCAGTAACGTAGATTTCGAAATACCTAGTCACGCTCGAGTCGTTTGTAACAGTCACATTCTTGCATCACCTGGAGTTAAAATCAAAAATCAAAAATACTGGTATATCCATGCTATAGTGGCTGCAAGCTCATAGCTACTAACAGCTCCAACGTGCCATGCGCTTTCCCCAAACGCTTTGGGTCGCTGTATTCCTCTTTCTTCAAGTCCTGATGGTATCTTGCAATGCTCCGGGCTGCTCCTGGGAGAGGACCACGGACAATCGGGGACTTAGTAGGCATCGCGTATCCTGTTGTTTTTTTAAGAGAGCCAGCAGTCTGGCGAGTCGGAAGCGACAAGATCGCGCAAAGGAGGCGGGCATAAAGGTTTCCAAAGCACAGATTGTGAGTGACATCTTTGCCAACCCTGTGAGTTGTACTAGAATTATCAACTTTGGCCGCAGGGATTTGGAACCTCAGTTGCCGGACAGAGTCCAGTGAGGGACCGTCCAAGTATGAAACCAATTGCCCCTTGCAGACTCCTCAAGTCAATTTCTATGGCTCGCGGTTCATGCGTTGCATCAAGTGCTGTAGATGTAGACTCGGACTTGTGACACACCCTTGGCTCGGACTCAGAGAACCCACAATTTGATCAAGTCAACATTGAGATGGAGCCCAGTGGGAGTGGTTCTGGTTTCGACTACAAGACAGGTTCGTGTTCCCTTTGGTGGCTACCCTGCGATGTTTATTTACTATTCTTAATCAACATTTCAGAGGGGCATACTAGTACTAGTAGTACACTCCCGGTGGGATGGATTCCGAGATCTCTCAATAATATTGAGCCTTTACCAGATGATCTCAATTATTCTGATAATGCAGGCATCCCATTACTACAAATGGCCGAACAGCCCGCCCGATCTAGAATTCAACACGTTCTTCTAACCCTAAGAGACACCCTTGAGACCACCCTCAACTTGTTTGGCCTTTATCGGCTCTATCCACGCCGTCCTTCCTTTGAACTGGATTGGTTGATTCAATTGTCGCTACTTGCAAAAACTTCCCCGACAGCTACTACCGGTAATATTCAAGAGGCTCCACCAAAGGTCTTCGCTCCGCCATATCCCTTTCCCAACATGTCGGTCTATCGGCTTATGTCTTGGATGCATTCTGGTGGTAATTTATTATCGGAAACCAAAGTTGCGCACCTGGTCAAAGACGTCATTCTTGCAGATGATTTCGATTGCAAGGATTTTAAGAACTTCTCGGTGAGATGAAACTTGCACAAACTAGATATGGATGAGAGCGGCAAGGGAGTCGCCTTCCCAGACGATTGGGTTCAGACTGGCGTCACTATCAATATTCCCACAAAGGCGAAGGAGGATGGCCCTCAGTCTTATACGATTCAGGGATTCCATTATTGACCTCTCGTTGAAGTCATACGTGCGGCATTCGCAGACGTACAAGCTGGGGCGTACCATTTTTTCCCCTTTAAATGGCTATGGAAGGACCCTCTAGATGGCCGTGAAGAGCGGATATTCGACGAGCTTTACTCCTTGGACGCCTGGCTAGAGGCTCAGGATGACATTCAGAGACTGCCGAAGGAACCTGGATGTTCACTCGAATGTGTCATCGCTGGTCTGATGCTTTTCTCCGACGCCACTCATCTAGCAAATTTCGGGACTGCCAAAGCCTGGCCGCTGTATATGTATTTCGGAAATTTGACGAAATACGCACGATCATCACCCAAGTCAGGGGCATGTCACCTAGTAGGGTTTTTACCTTCGGTAAATTTTCCTTGATGTCGTATATATGTCTACTTCTATTGACAATATCAGCTTCCTGACAGTGTCAAAGATATTTTGGGCAGCCTATCTCGCATATCGAAAACAGGCATAGCATCCCTTCAAACCCACTGTCGCAGGGAGTTATTTCATTCCTGCTGGGACATCTTGTTGGACGAAGACTTTCTATCTGCATACAGCCACGGCATTGTTCTGAGATGTGCCGACGGAGTGGTACGGAGAGTCTTTCTCCGGATTTTCACGTAATCCGCAGTTTATCCCGAAAAGTATGTTGCTCTGTTCGCCTTATTAAAAAGATCGCATCACTCATAACTTTACAGGGCTCTAATTGCAACCATTAAAGACATGGGCTTGTGTCCGTGCCCTCGTTGTCTGACACCAAAAAAGCTGTTTAATTTTCTTGGGCTGCCAAGGGACATGAAAGCTCGTGTCGTCAACCTTCGTGAGTATGTGATGACGAGGATAGTTAAGGCTCGTGATTTTATCTACAAGAATGGGAATACAGTAGATGGTGCCAAGATAGAGAATACCCTTGGAGAGGGCTCTTGGATACCCACTGTGGTAAGTGAGACTGTTTTTTTATCATCGTTAGCTTATGTACTTCACTCGCAGAATCAATTTGCTCAGAAGCTTGGACCACTCGGCTTCGACTCATTCCGCATGCTCGTAGTTGACTTCATGCACGAGTGTGAGCTAGGCACTTGGAAAGCACTGTTCACACACCTCCTTAGGATCCTCCATGCGCTTCCTCATGGCAGTGAGCTTATCGCGGCCCTTGACAGCAGGTACGGAGATCTTGTTAGGGGTCCTGTTGCCTGCTAATAGTCGCAAACCCTCAACCTTACTGTAGGTTTCGACAGGTTCCCACCTTTGGTAACGGTGTTATCCGTATGTTCTCAGACAACACATCTGAGATGAAAAAATTAGCCGCGCGTGATTTTGAAAACATATTACAGGTTTTTCCTACCTACTTGTTGTCTGCATTTGACCCACTGATAGATCTTCATTATCAGTGTGCCATTCCCATTTTTGAAGGGTTGTTTCCTGCCAAACATGACGCGCTTGTGCAATCTCTGCTATATCGATTTGCAGAGT
The DNA here is from genome assembly GCA_016628085.1 of Suillus occidentalis. NCBI lineage: Eukaryota > Fungi > Basidiomycota > Agaricomycetes > Boletales > Suillaceae > Suillus > Suillus occidentalis. The sequence goes on along the minus strand of JABBWB010000201.1, from coordinate 16,198 downwards.
GGCATGCATTGGCCAAGCTTAGAATGCATTCAGACTCTACAATATGTTTTCTGGAGGAATTATTCAAAAAACTATCTCGGATGTTGCAGAATTTTCGGGACAACACTTGTGCAGCTTTCATTACTCTGGAGTTACCCAAGGAAAAGGCAGCCCACCAGCAAAAAGCTGCTGAACGTTCTATGGTGGATGGTGCCATTCCGGAGTCCAACAGGCCAAGGACGAAAAGGTTCAACTTGGCCACCTACAAGTTTCATGCCATGGGGGATTATGTGAGAACCATCCGGCTTTTTGGGACGATGGATTCATTCACTACTCAAATTGTAAGTGCTGTCTACAATCGTGCTATGTATCTAAAGTTAACCTTGTTAGGGAGAGCTTGCTCACCGAGCACTGAAGGCATTTTATCCACTGACAAACAAAGTAGACACGCCGGCACAATTAGCCAAACATGAGCGTAGGCGCCACGCACTACAACGAGTAGCAGAAGTTGGAGCCATGCAGTCCTCAAGCAGCCAACCGCCAGCTAATGCTCCCCCATCGGCGTCCCTTGAGACTCATCACCATATCGCAACTACTCGCAACAACCCTGTCGACATTTTCGCAATTCTCAGAGAAAATGAAGGCAATCCTGCCCTTAAGGTAGAGTCACATCTTTTTGGTGGCATGGTATAATTTATTCACGGAGACCCTTAGAATTTCGTACCAAAATTAAGGGACCATATCATCTATAGGCTGCAGGGACTAGATGTTAGCTGCTGCGACCATATTTTCACAGATGAGGAATGAAATCGTGTTATTATTCCCAATAACATGATCTATTCCGTCCAGACTATGCAGGTCCACTATACGACCTACGACTTGAGGCGTGAGTATGACACGATTAACCCAAGAACACATGGGGACGTCATGGTACTTTCCGGAGAGACAACCCCAAGCCACCCCTACTGGTATGCCCGAGTGTTGGGCATCTACCATATGGAAGTATGGCTCAGTGGTGGGGCTCAACCAGTGAAGCGGCATCTTGAGATACTCTGGGTAAGATGGCTAGCAGCCATACAGGGCCATAAATGTGGCATTAAATATGCTCATCTTCCAAAGATCGGCTTTGTGGAGGAGTCCGACCAAGATGCCTTTGGGTTCCTTGATCCTGGGCAGGTGATCCGGGGGGCACATCTCATTCCTGCGTTCACCGCAGGACGTGGTGTGAGCTCACTGCACTATGGAAAGTCATTGGTGCGCCCTGGGGGATATCTGGATGACTGGGAGGAGTACTATGTTGGGATGTAGGTGGTACAGATCTCCTAGTAGCACATTACTCAAATCTCGAGTCAGATTCGTGGATCATGATATGTTCATGCGGTATACTCACCTTGGTGTCGGACATTCACCAATGCTATGGAAGATCATCATGGATTGCCTGGGTCCTGTATCTGTGGCACTGGCCGATCCTATGGACGATGTAGACCTTGAAGAGGCTGGTAATGGTGAGGGTTACGAAGACGAGGATGAAGACGAAGACGACAAAGACGAGGACGATGAAGAATGCGAAGAAGTGCTTAATGACGGTGAATTAGATGAGGGAGCTATGGGGAACAATGATGGTGACGAGTACAATTGGGATGACCAGTACCGTGATTATGTCTCTTTCTAAAGTTCCCTCCAAAGCTTGTAAAGTGGTTTTCAAATCTTATCACTGCGGCATACCTGAGTCATTTGAATAAATTGATGGTCACTACTGGGAAGTTCTTGCCTGTCAGCAGCAGATTCAACACACCGAGACCGTTGCCCTTTGACCAACCGGACTATGATCATTGCTCACTGATAACCGTTGCGCATAAATTTGATATTAATCTGCTGTGTCGCAAACCCTTGCATGTTGTGCATTATTATCAGACTGATATAGTATAATCGTTGCGATGGTTGTTTGCACTTGTTGAATCCTAAAGCCTTCGGCGTTTTTTGGAAGCGAGATGACCTTGCTGATCAACCGCATGAACAGGCCGCGCACGAACCTCTGTTCTTTGAGAATGCATATGGCCAACTCCTCTTCTAGTTCTACTTCCAAGGCGTCCAGAAAACATAGAAGACTTGATCATACCATGAAACTCGATTGTCCTCAGTGAGCCTTCGAACAAGAAACCAAGCAGGGACACCACGTGTTCGCCCGGTCATAGTCTGAGTATGCTACTCGTCAAAAACAAGGTAAGTCGTCCATGCACTCAATATTATACCATTCTCAAATCCACCACTTTAATCACAGGTTCTGTACCTTAGTTGTATCCACAAGGGCCACTAATGTTGTCGCAACAACCCTCACTTCTGCAATCCCAGATCCCAAGGAAAACCGTGAAGGGCAAAGGAAAGCTAGTTGTGCCTCCGGTCTATCAGAACGACAATAGGCTCTGGGTGGATACATTTGTATGATTGTTTGAGGTCTGCCTCAGTTTACCTCTGGCTGATTTGCGCCCCGCTAGACATTGGTGCAATTGTTCTAGATTGGCATCACCCGTAGGTCGATTTGGCAGTGCACAGGTGCAAAGTTGTTGATATGCAGACATGTTTTTCAAAAGCCTTTGAAGGATGGCCGACTGGGAAGCTGCAAGAATATCGCGTATGTCTTGTTCTGAAGATATCATATAACGAATGTGAGTACTCGCTTTGCTGTTATTTTGATCAAACCTGATGGGATGCAGGCACGTAAGACATTATCTCTGCTCTAAAGACCTGTCATCTCTGCAAAAATCACCGTGGCTTTCGGAACATAATTGAAAGGCGAGTCGAGTTTGCCTAGAGGTACGACTCCCATTAAGTGCGATACTAATGTATTTTGAGGTACTTTCACTTCGATGCATCAGATTCGCCCATTGACTCATCATTCCTATGGCGGTGCCTCCACCAAAATCACACCATGATGTTCGGCTCAGAGGCCGATCGCTGTCACCATCATGACAGGGTCTGTGAGGGTTTTGCAAAGTTCTTGGAAGACAACTACACAAAGGTGAGCTTTCAGTTGAGATGCCAACTTGAAGAGTCCAACACTGAAACATGATTATTGAATAGCTTGCCAATTACCCACCCAATAATAAGTGCATGAGTCCCTCCGAGTCTGAGCCGATCATACCGAGGCGGCTAACCGACAGGACGTTATCCGGTTATGTAGCTTAACACACTTATATTCGGAGAGTCCTGTTTTTGACTTTGTTCCGTATAACTAACATAATGTATTATCCCAAACAGGCATTCGCGCAAGCGACTTCGTTATTTCACGTTGTCCTGAATAGGAATGTGCTTTTTTTGGGGGGGTGGCCAGTGGGTATATAAGGTGCGAGATGATCAGTACTATTTCTCGCCCCAAGTCGTGCTTTCCACCCTTCCCTTTGTCTGTACAGCACGCTTCTCTATACCAACTCATCCCCTCCTTCCCCCTTGTCTTTATGATGCATGCCGAGGAGGGCATCCCATGGGACACCGAGAGCCGACAGGATGACATCAATGTTGAAGGCATGCAGAGCGAGCATTGTGAAACATCCCCAACCAACGTGCACAATCAACAGTCCACAGCGCAGGAAGCATCCTTGCAGGCTCGCCAGAGACGAAGAATAGCCCAGTTGGAGGAGAAGCTAGAGGTTCTCGAGTCGGGGTGTGCGGTCAAAGAGAAGTATGACCGCTGTGATCATGTTCTTTTTTATCATTACCTTTTCTGACCATATGTTAGGCAAGCAAACTATTACGCAGCTCAAGGACAGGCGATTAGGCGTGTCGTTGCCCTATTCGATAACGTCGAGGACCTGATTGCGGAGAACAATCGAAGATATGAAGATGACAATAACAACCATACTATCGAGTAAGTCTTTCGACCTTCAAGTTGGTTTGTGAGTGTTAACTATGAACTTGATTATGTAGCCAAGATCGGCTACAAATAGGATATGTCACCCTCTCAACTACCTTACCGTGGTTTTGCAAGAAGGTGACGGACATGGAGTATGATGAATACTTACAGATGTTGAAACTGGTTGGTTTTACACATATCAGCCATTGGTTCTTCGTCGCTAAGTCGGTTTCTTGTAACTTCGGCAGGGGGCTGATAGTGCTCGAGGTGACGATACCTCGAAGCTCAAGACCCTTGTTGCTGAATGGGTCAATAAGGGATTTAAGCCAGATGCGCTGGTTGACTTCGACGATAAACACACTCGTGGCTTCTCCAACGACGTGTGCGGCAGGCTGCTATGCCCTGCCGAACTAGATTGGAATAACCCAGTGCAAGTTATATTTTTGAAATGCCAAGAAAAAATGCTTACTGCTCACCAGGGTTTGGACAGGCATTCGAGATTGCTCAGAGGGCTATATTGTGACGGATCTCTCCTTTCTGGCCTACCTGTATGATGGGTATACCGCCAATCCGGATGATCTGGAGGAGGGTTTGTTCCGGGGTAAAATACTCGTTCAGGTTCGTTCCACCAGTATAGCTGGTTGTAATCTCACTTGTAGGCAGGGATATAAAGCCGTGTTCACGTCACCTTCCTCTGCAAAGGATGTCGAAGGCGACGGGGATGGAACAGATATTATCCAAAACAACAGACATGCCAGGAAATCTTTTAATGGAGCTAAGGTCAAAAAACATGTAGCGCAAATTATCAATTTGAAAAAAGTCACTCCTCACTCAATCGCGTACATCGCGTGCCTAGTAAGTCATAGCATTTGGCAAGGTCAGCGATAATGTATGACCATTCTGGCAGATCCGATTCTCCCTTTCTTCGATTACATCGTGGCAGTCTGTTGATGGCAATTTCGACTATTGTCAATTCTGGTGTACCATTGTTGACTTCTTTGAAAGGCCCCCTGGTTGAGATGCGCGGCGCAGGGTTGACAGGCTTCTCGAGTGGTGGAGTAGGTGCATCATATATATTTTTCAACAAGCATCACCTAAACTCTGTTGTTTAGGATGGTTTTCGGATGGAGCCACCATAATGACATCAGCGACATAGCAAAGGCCAGAATGTCCGTCAATGCTCTCGCAATGCAGAGGGCACAACGCGATGATGCAGCCTTTGACTCGTCCTAGAGATCCCTCAGAATATAGTTGATCATCATTTCCATATTAATGTTAATGTCTAGCTTCGTCTAGATTTGAATGAAAATATATTCCGCTACTGCCTACAGAGTGCTTGCTCTCTCTGAGTCCAATCCATTCATAAGCTTGTGTCAGATAGTACAAGTATGCGTGCTGCAGCACAACCATGAACATCGATGAATTATCTGTACAGCTACAACTGAATCACGATACATGACCCAATACGTGCAAGGGCAGTCAAATTTCGAGCTGGCTACCGAGGTTGATACATGAGCTTCCACTGCCAAATTTAGAGTCAAGTACATTGCTGCCAGATGACACATTGTCCTCGAACAGGTCCAACTTCTTGGGACGCAGTCTTCAGTGGTAAATCAGCGCCAGTTGTTGGCTATTCAATACAAATTGATTGTCGCCTGCCTGTTTGAACAGGGCACAGCTGCTGCACAAACATATAGCTTCTTCGTATGCATCTAAATTGATATACAGTTGACGAACATTAGACATAAGAAAAAGATGGCTGTTAAAGTTGAAGCGGCACACACCAATAGTCCACATTGATGGAATGGACCAACTATACATGACGGCTGTTGAATAGTAAGTGAAGTACAGTGGTGAAGCATGGCCCTTGGTTGTCGAGTTCCGAGTCAGGTCACTAGGTAATAACTCCGTGATATTCATGCACGGCTGCAACTTCTTGGGACAGGTGGCAATACGCCGCTCGATAGCAGTGACATTTGTATCTTCTAACCTTTTCAGTACCGAAAGCACGGATGTGCAAGGTGAGAACCATGATCTTGACAGTGGCGATATCTGTATCTTGTGGCGTTAATGTCTATCTCAAACAAAAAGCATAAACGCGCAAGGTGGACACAACTGTAAAAACATTCCAAAATTGCAGTACCACGCATGGCACATGGGGTATTCAGGACATTACATTTATCCGCAGGCTTTCTGTAGTCTTTTCTTCAGTTTTGGGAGGTTCACATTAAATGCATAGTATTGCCCAGCAATAGCATAATCATTAAGATCAACAAATGCAAATAGAGACTTTCCAAATAGACGGATAAATAATCACTAATGCAGGGGTGAGAAACGGCCAGCTTTACTGACAATGCAAGGTGACAGCCATGAAGTGTAGGACTGTGAGATAAGAATAATAGTAAAACATACCAAAATCAAAAGCCTGCTAATGGTTTTTAGGATAGCCAGGATATTCTCCGTGTCTATGGGTGCATCAACAATCATTGAAGTAGGGTTTGAAGACACAACATCTTACGGATTATGCAACAATGGACAGGACCTATGTGAAATGGTAAATTGAGTGCTGAGGTGAACCATGAGGCACCACACTCAAGTCTCTAGCCTACTGTCTATGTTATCAAAATGTACCGCCAATGCCAAACCTAACACAGATTTGTATGGAATAGCCATTCATCACTACCTGACTAACACTGCATATTCAAAGCAGATGGGCTAAAGGTTCAAAGTAACATACAATTTGCTTCCCGCTCAATCGGCGCACGAATCATCACTTCCATGAAAAGTTACAGCGGTCCTGTATGAAGTAGGCAATGACACCCAGTGTCACAACCCAAGAACGAATAAACGCTAGGGCAGAGACTAGGACTCAAACTAGAATAATCACAACGAGAGAGAGAGGAGCAAGTGCGCCTTGAGTCGATTCAATGATGAATACACAAGAGGTTTGAACTAAGGAGCTACTGACTACAATCGACTACCTATATACAACTATTGAAGCGGAGATATAATCTGAGTTCTAATTACTAGCCAATCATTAAATAGAATGAGAATCGTACAATGTTTACATAATGGAATCTTCTGGAATGTTCTTTGTTATCTTATCGTATCATGTGACCTTATCTTATCTTATCTAATCTTCACAGTCATAGTATACTTCTTCGTCATCTTCCACATGGGTAACACAAGTAGTGGGCGCTAAAGGAATTGTAGGAGTTATAGGGTTGAAACGAGGATTTGAACGAGGCGTTTGTGACACCCAGCAGAATTATATCATAAATTCAAAGCACTCGGATCAAAGAACCAAATCACCATGTCATTTGGTTTGAGCTCGATTTGTGGGCAAATCGTTGGCTTCTACAAGGTACTGACTTCTGCTCTGATTTTTAAAATCATGGACCTTGTTCCGAAAGTGGTGGGCACAATTCGTTGAGATGAAATATCAGATTTTGTAGCACCTACCTCTCCATCTCGAATGTAGGAGATCCATGTAATTTTGGCAAGTTGTAAACCTGTACACATGTATTCATATATCCTCTTTCCTTTATAAAGTCAAGCATTGTAATGTAACGGCCGTTAGCAGAATTATACTGATGTTGGTGATTGTCTACTATATATTGTAATACATGTCCTTCTCATGTGTCCACCAGTTCACTGATGAAAGAGATCAGCTGCATTGACATCTCTGCAGACAGCAAGCTGCTGGCGAGCGGAGTGGGAGATACAGCCCGGATATGGAACATGGACACTGGCAAACTTGTGGCTGGGCCATTCAAAAATGTTGATTGTGTGGGCACAGTTCGATTCTCGAAGAATTCGAAGAAGGTCGCAGTGAACCTGTGGACGGGGAGTTGCCTTGAAGTATGTGATGTCGAAACACAAAAATCGGATGTGAGAGTAGGGGAATCTCGTGCAAGACTCAGATGAGTCACAAATATGCCAGTGTTCTGGACAAACAACAAAAGCATCGTGGCTGCGTTCACCTTCACGGATGACCATGCTAAGACGATCTATGAGTTTGATGCGTCGACACTGAAGACCGTCGGATCTCCTTTTGAAGGGCACACCAAACTTATCACCAGTCTGGCACTTTCATTTGATGGTGTTCTCCTCGCTAGCGCTGCTAGAGACAACACTATCAAGCTCTGGGCTTTCAAATCCCGTCAGCTCCTTGCTTCTTTCGACGTTCAGAATCCATTTACCCTAATCCTCTCACCTGACACACGCCAACTAGCTTACACAACTTTTTCCACAATCGTTGTATGCAACACTCCTCCAGACATCCTTGCCAGTGTGCGCATTTGTCATGTACATCTCTTGTTTGTGCGCTTACATTTCCCTTATATGATTACAGGCACGTTGTAGAGACTCCATTGCGAGTAGCCTCACAAAGGCCGTATTTCCACTCCATCTCCACTAACGCGCGCTAAACGCGACAAGGCGACACAAACGCGCTAGATGCGCGACGCTTCCACCTAAACAGCGCATCCGCGCATCTGATGCCTATGGTGCCTTTCGCGTTACTACGGCGCCTTTGCACGCGCTTTTGCGCTTTACCTTTGCGTTCGCCTTTCCAAGTCGCCTATCCTCCGCACGTCCTGTCCTGTCCCTCTATGATCTGCTGGTGCATTTTCCTTTATCTTTTCAACTGACTTTAGCTATATACTTCGCTTGTTTACACATATTTCCATATTCTACAACACAACGACTCTTTTTCGCTTCGGCTCAGTGCCTGGGAACAATTACCTTAGACATGAGGACTCTGATAGATTTTTCACTGACTTACACACGACTACATCCCATCATCTCGCACAAGTGTAGTTAGGGAATCCATCTCTATTCATTGAAAATCAACAACTACACGACTTTCGATCTCTTTTGCTACAAGCTCTCTTAAGAAAATCTTGAGAGATCTTCACGCTACACCTACCTCTGGACTATTGTCTATAGCGCGCCTGTTCCGCCTACGTTGCGCATCCGCCTTTCTTCGCGTTATCGTGCGCTTCGCGTTTACAAGACACCTCGCATGCGCACTTTGCGCAGATCCCCTTGCTGACTTGTTCAGTGTATCCTCTCGCATCAACTCAAGGAATAAACTCAGTAAAGCTCCTCTTGGGCCGAAGACTACTCGCGTTCAAGGACTACTGTAGGCACTCACTTTATATTTTTCGATATAGACCCACCCAAGATTCCTCACCTTCAACGTAAAAAGGCAACCCTCAATAATCTACTCAATGTACGCGCCTCATTCTTTTACTCATTCCACAACTTATCCATCACTGTTATTGCAGTCTGACACTACTCGCTGACCTCCTGCTTCGCGTCGCAATCCACTGGTATTGCCTAGCCCACAAAGACTCCCGCCTACTATAGACACGCAGCATCCCGTTTTCCTTCGCCTCAGCAACTTCCTTCACCTCTCTTCTCGCATGAACGCAGCTCCCTGTGTCCAACCTTGTAATCCACTAGATGTAGGTGGTTTGGCTATCCCGGTTCTTTCTCTGTTGACTCAAAGATGGAACCACAGGTTCCCACTACATTACCCCTACCATCCTCTTTCTCAGGACAGGCTGCAACTCAGCTTGATCAGGTCAGTCTTCAATTTTATTAAACTCACAATGGGTAACTGACTGTGTATACAGTTTGAAATGAGTTCTCCGCCTCGCCCCTCGAGCAGTCCAGTCACAGGGTTCCTATGACAACACCTTTCTTTCCTCGTGCCAAGACACAGTCACGTGCCACCAGTCGTCAAAGTTGCACCAGGGCGGAAGTTCACTGTAATGTGCAATTCCTTATCTCTCAGTATTTTTGCTAATTTGTGCCATAAAGCGACTAGCTGCTGCCAAATTTCCAGAATACAAGAAAGTTGACGACACCTGACATCGGTCTGGATGGCAGCCTGCCACTGGGGCACCGCAAGATGTCGACACATCTGACATCAATTCACTCCCAGATGTACATTGGTTCAAAGTGTTCCTCTGTTTTTGTTCGTGTTGGTCACATGGTAGACTGAGGATGCCTCCTCGATGGCGCTTGGACCGGGTTGATGTACCCCGCCAAGGAGCTACGCATGGCAGCTGCAGTGGTGCTCATGGTCGCAGTTGACTTTGGACAGGCCAAACTATTGCTGTGTCCTCCATGACTGATGATTTTGCACTTGTATACCAGTTCTACACCATTTGCAATGCTCATTGCTTAGCGCGCTTGCTAAATCCCATCACAAGACGAACTTGCATGATTCGGATGATCATCTATCTCCCGTCAAACGTGCCAGATCACTTTGCACTGCCAGCACTGGTCAAGATTTAGGAAGTGTATTGCTCTGAAAATATCTTCACCAAACATCACGTCAATAGTACCAAACACCGATATCCACACTAGCAATCATGTTCAATAACCCCGTCATCGTACTAGCCAGTGCATCCTCGAGTTTGTCTGAGGCTCCTGATTCCGAGTGTTTCTTGTGATACAGGGCTTCACCGCCTTTGGTTGAGTCGTCTCCAGAGCTTCTATTTGCGAAGTAGACTCCAACCATCAGTGAACGAATGAGTCCTTGATTTTGTAGCCGTGGGAACTACATAAGGGTCTAATTATTTTACTGCTAAAGATGATCATGTATACTACGAGAAATTTGATTTGTCGATAGCTAGTCATGTATGCTTACCACTATAGACCAGCAAGAGGAGTCGATAATGAAATCGTGACATGGCGCCATCACGATTGGCTAGGGATGAGAGTGCACTTGTATTAATGTTGTTGAGAAATATCATTTAATATCAATTATGCTTCGTATTAAAATATCATTCAATGGTTTCTGAAGGACAGTCGTTTTGGCAAAGGCCAACCAGGTATAAATTGGCTTGGTAGTTGATGACAAAATCATGACATGCGGCCATCACAACCAGCAATGTACAGGATCACACTCACGTTAACATTGTTGAGTTTTCTCAGCTGTCATCATTTACGTTAAAAATTATAATGCTATCTAAGACATTCCAATGCGATGGTCGCTTTAGCATGTGTGAACACGTGTAGATTCATCTGGCAGATCACGACAAACTCGTGACATGCAACCATCGCAACTAGGAAGGGACAGAAGTGCACTCATGTCGATGTTTTTGAACATGTTCAATCAAACTTGTTAATGTTCCATGCTATATGATTATTCAAAGGATTCTGCAAAACAGTCGCTTTACCACAGGTAAACAAATATATATTCATCTAGCAGTTCATGATAACATGTGACATGCAGCCATCACAGCCAGAAAGCAATGGGGATGCAATCGTGTTGATATTATTGAGCACGTTCAGTTACACCCATGGATGCTGTAGGTTGTCTGCTCATTTAAAAGATTCCACAGAAAACATGTATTCATATATTATACATTGCAGGATTGCTCTGCCAATAAATGCATCAATCATCAAACTGATCAATTGTGCTCATCCACTGGATAATACCCCACGGAACAAAACTTCTACTACAATGCTCAGACGCCAGCAGATCTGTAAGTCAATGCAAAATAGATATTTGATGGACTGACTTGACTGCCGTCCCCAATTTGACTGGTGCGCCCCCCTCCTGTAATTTCATTCCTCTAGTACTAGTCTCCTTATTTTCTACACATGTAAGGATGGAGCGATTTCCAATATTCACGTCCCCTCCTGTTCGCGCTCTCCCAGATCATTTTATCCCCGAGACTCAGCACCAAAGATCTAGAGCTATGGAGGGACTGTGTGCGTGCGCTCGAAAAACTCCTTGATATACTAGAATCTGTCAGGAACTGTCAATTATGGTATGCTATGGTATACATCCAGATACATTCAATGTATGATAGAGTAAATCTAGTAAGTGTAAGTGATAAAAATCAGGTGAAAGGTAAGTAAAATACCTAGGCCCACATCATGGCGCCATTACCTTCCTCCCAGGTCCTTTTCAGCTTCCACTCCCTTCCTAACACAATCTTGTCTTTGTCAGCATCATCCTCATGAAAGAGGGCCTTCTCGTCATGCACAGAACGAGATGCAAATTCCATTTTGACTGCGTGGGCCTCAGTGTTCTGCTTGACCTTCTTCAAGTGTTCGTCATCGCTGTTCTCTGCCAGCCAGCTAAGGACATCCCTGTTCAACCAATATATTTTTAAGGTATGCTCATGCTCATCATAAATGTGGCTCTAGTTCAAACAATCAGATTTCTTCTCAAGAATCAGTTCAGAAACACTTATGTCAATATCAATAGGCATTTGGTCAGTATGGACCCGCTTCTCAATACCAAATTCAGGGACAAGAACGTCAAACGCGGCATCAATGATACCAACAACCTTGGCTGGACGAATGACAGGACCATACCATTGGGTGAGGTCCGAGATTAGATAGAGATAAGTCGACTACTCCTGCGCCGACTTTGCTGAGTCCTTTTTACTGTTCGTAAAAATTAGTACACCAGACCAGTGATTGATAAAACGATGCGAACATGTTGCAAAATTGAGCAATTTTTGCCACAGCATTACAGTCCATAGAGAGTCTTGGTTCCGCTACCACTCATCAGCATAAGGCATAGACAGGTACAAAGCATTACCCACCTCCACCCTGCAAAACTGATTCGAGTTGACGGTGTACAAGAACATCCGCGTAGCGCCGGATTGGAGAGTGAAATGAATATAGAGGGGCATGCTTAGCCAAATGTAGTGATTGTATTTCGCAATATCGAACATGCCAGCGCAGAAGTACTTAGCTCGCTGGGTAGCTTTGTAGGAGATCAGCTCCAACACCATGTGGGCAGTTGGGTTTGTGATTGCCTCGATGATGGCACCACTAGAGGAGACATCGACTGCAATATTGAGTTGATTGGCGTGTTCATTGAAGAGATTCTGTGCAAATTTGTAACTAGAGTGGGGTTACAGATGCGATATTGACTCACAAGGCGTCTCTCGAGCGGCGTATCATGTCTACGAAGCTGGGCCTGCTCAGGAAGATGAATGGCAATACGTTGTGCAACAGTGGTATTGGTTAGCAGCATGAACTACAATTGTTCAAATCAGTCTTCAATATACAGTGGCTCAAAAAAGTGTCTCAATGTTGATACATTTTCATGTAGTTGCCTCAGTGTGAGTCAGGGCGTGGGAATATGACTAAGCTGTTGAGACATGTTTTGTAGCCCTGCTTCCCAGCTTCATTTCGGCCCCCAGAGCGTGGGAAGCCGATGTGACCGTGTGACAATATGGCCTATTTGATTTGTTGACTCATTGAGACACTTTTTTGACTTTGAATTTAACCAATACAATCCCTATAATTCTAGTACTTTGTGTGACTTTCTTTTGTTCTATTCACTTCTGCCACTCTTCTAGACATTATCTATAAATTTAGAGTATATCACCATAGCAATATTATCACACTCCATTGTAACACTGTCCCACAGTTAAAATAGCCCCTATAGTAGATTTTAACACACCACAAGCAATTTCTTGAGTGACACCCAAGGATATTCAATAGGATTAATATCTTGAATATGTGTTGGACATGATGGAATAGTAATATCATGGTCTTTAAGCTATTGGTGGCCAATTTAGAAGTGTGTGTAGAGTCCTTATTCTGTCACACAATAGTATCTTCTTCATTAACCTATGACTCCTACTTGCTTCTCAGCAGATACTCCTGTCAAATTGATGTTTACTACTCTACAATAATCCTCCTCTCTGCATCATATAAATTCCCAGTCTATTTCATCTCATATAGCCTCCTATCATCAAGCTGTCACCTTCAAACTTGTATGTTTGTTTGACTCTTTTGTATCTTAATGGATTTTCTATCATTTTCAATACAAATACCTGGCCATCTGATCTCATCCTATATATTTTAGCCTTGATAAACAATTATTGGGTGTCTTTCAGACATAAGCAGCCTAGTATGTATGCTTTAAAGCCATATCTGATTTTCTCTATTTATTGTTTAGCAACAGAAGGGTATTTTTCTTGGTTATAGCATTGAGATTAGCTGTCTTAAGAGTCTTATAGACTATTTGAGTGGAGATGTTTATAGATATGATAGAAAGAATTGATTTTGTGGCCTTGGTAGCATTAGCAACCTGCATAATTAAAATATAATGATCAAGAGATCTTAAGTCATATAGAACAATCTTCTAAGTGGGCTATCAAATGACTTTAAAATAATGATATTACTATTCCATCATGTCCAGCACATATTCAAGATATTAATTTTATTGAATATCCTTGGGTGTCACTCAAGAAATTGCTTGTGGTGTGTTAAAATCTACTATAGGGGCTATTTTAACTGTGGGACAGTGTTACAATGGAGTGTGATAATATTGCTATGGTGATATACTCTAAATTTATAGATAATGTCTAGAAGAGTGGCAGAAGTGAATAGAACAAAAGAAAGTCACACAAAGTACTAGAATTATAGGGATTGTATTGGTTAAATTCAAAGTCAAAAAAGTGTCTCAATGAGTCAACAAATCAAATAGGCCATATTGTCACACGGTCACATCGGCTTCCCACGCTCTGGGGGCCGAAATGAAGCTGGGAAGCAGGGCTACAAAACATGTCTCAACAGCTTAGTCATATTCCCACGCCCTGACTCACACTGAGGCAATTACATGAAAATGTATCAACATTGAGACACTTTTTTGAGCCACTGTAGCTCAGGTACAATTGCAGCACAAACCTCTTCGACGATGCTATTTGCATCGGTGTTCTTCAAGTTGGTCTGCTTACAGCCGCTTTTGTCAAGGGTAAACTCAAGGCACTTGGACGATAAGCTGACAGCACCGTCCTGAAAGCATGTAGCACGAAGCTGTTTCACGAGAATATTTTGGCAAGACCTTGATATCATGCATGATCACTGATACATTGTGTTCTGGAGTGACCACGAGATCGCCTAACATGTGACCGTCAATAGCTTTGAGCGTCGGTATATGACAGTTTCGTGAAAGATCTGGCATTTAATGAATTCAACTGAGCAATGCACAAGAAGATAAACTTACTTGATGACAGCCTTGCCCAACCACTTGTCGATGACTTTACCCTCCTTGGTCATGGTAAAAATGGCCGAAAACACCAGACATTCGACACCCGGGTTTAGACTGCATGCCTCTTCACAAATGGTGGTAAGAAACCTGGCGACAATGCATTGCACGAGACACGCCGTGACGCGTAAGAGATGTCAGCGACGCTGGCAAGACTTTCGACAAGAAGGCATGTGATTTTAAGTTCAATGTCAGTCGGCATTTTCCCGAAATCAACAAAGCAATGCTCAATCCCTCTTATGTTCCTCCATCTCATCACATGTATTCTGATTGTTTCTATAATACTGGTCACTATCACTGAAGATCGCCTCAACCTCGCCAGTACAACATCATTAAAGTCAGTCTTGTATTTCAATGTGCACTGATTTTCCGTCCCGTAGGCTATCTAATGTTCCTGCTCCAACTCGCTCTAGGCTTAAGCTTATACTCGGCGACCCTAGCAAAGCCTCAAAATTGAATGCCATCATCATGAAGGTGAGTACATGCGCTTTTATGCGCAAGTTATGTACTTATCATTTCATCAGATGGACACTGCTATCCCAGCTACTCACTCTGATGACACATCATGCCTGAATTGTCAGAACGGCCATTATGCGGCCTTCAACACCAATACATTTAGCTATCTACGATGGAAGTGGCTCACCTACCCATGTGTGTATCAACCATCCTCTCTCTCTATCCAGTTATGGAATAAAGATTTTCAGAGGATGTCGACAGGTTTTTTTTTTTTCAAAGTTCGCGTCATGTAAGTCTCGCATTTCACAGGGCGCTTAAGGACATACAGTGCAATAAGGTAAACTTGACCGCATCCCGCTTTCATTTTCATGTTGTCCTGCACTACTGAATTGATATCTACTCGTAGATCTCTCATAGTCCCGCTCTGGCATCCATTCTCGATTACCTGCATTCCTGTAGATAAGCTCGCAACCATACATTCACCTGTAATACTGCTTTGTATTGTTGTGTTTGCAACACAGTTTTTTTATTATATGCCGCGTAGCTAGTAAGCGTCAGAATCAAATTGAATGGTCTCCGTCATCATCATATTACTCCTCCCAAGCGCTATCAAATTAATACAGGTGCATGCACAACATTTATCGCAATGTCCGGCCGGTGTATCCATGAACTTATACATAGTATACAAAATAAAAAGTAAAATACGTGATAATATCATCAACGGAGCTAGTATGTCCACACTCATCGAAGGCAATATCGAAACCAGACGCCGAGTCAGAGGAAGGCAATAATAAAAACATCTATAGCGCATCGATCGAGGTGGCCCTAGCATGTTAACCAACCCACAGGCATGTATTCTGGCATAACATGCT